>ML996200.1:82535-116986 GCA_010093805.1 Polyplosphaeria fusca
CGTCGGGGTGGGCGGAAGACAGCACGCTCCTCAACCTCTGGCTCAGCGTCCGCAGAACGTCGGGGTGGGCGGAAGACGGCGCGCTCCTCAATATCAACATCATCTTCATCCACGGAGCGTCGAGGTGGCCTGAAAACGGCACGCTTCTCAACCTCCGGTTCAGCATCTGCAGATCGGCGGGGTGGTCTGAACACGGCGCGCTCCTCAACATCAACATCACCATCCTCCACATCGCGTCGAGGAGGCCTGAAAACAGCGCGCTCCTCCACCTCCGCATCCTCGTCTACAGACCGTCGGGGAGGTCTGAAGACAGCGCGCTCTTCCACATCCACGGATCGCGGTGGCCTGAAAACCGCACGCTCTTCCACATCCACGGATCGTGGAGGCCTGAAGACCGCGCGCTGAGATCCCCTGAAGGCCCGTTTCTCCGTGGCTCTCGTCGATAATTCGCCCTAACCTCATGAGCTTTTTCCCTCCAGGTTGAAATATGACATAAACTCACATCAGGTGTTGGAACCGGGGCAGCAAGAAGCGCGAGCGCAAAAGACGCGATAATCAGAGCTGAGCGCATAGTTGTCGGTACTGAGAAATTATTACTATCTGGCAAACGTTTGGTTTTGTGGTTTTTTTTTTCTGAGGCGGTGGTAAATGAGTGCACAGCACGAATTAGAAACAGGCGCAGCCTGTGCAGAGAAGAAGACGATGGAAGGAATGGGGGAGTGTCGAGCGGATCCGGATCCTCTGAACTTTGCAGGCTCTGGGGTCAGGGGAGTTTTATATGTTTGCCTTTAAGCGCTTCCCTAGGTGAGTTATTGGGCGATCGAAGAGTGTGATGGTCTCGGTTTTGGGAGGCGAAGATAACGTTCCCATGCTTTGGGTTACGCGCCGATCTAATCCGGGATGGGTTAGAGCGGGACACTTTCCGTCTTCGGGCGGCTAGCCGTTTCACTCTTGGCTGAGACTCTTCCATTCGCGCCCATCCATCAATTTGCTGCGCCTTTGCCTGCTTCTTCGAATTTGGCGCTAACCCTCTGTGTTGGTGTAGGCGCTTGCCTTTGTCGCGGCTCTGGTCGTGTGGATGGGACGCATAACATAGCTGTGTCCAATCAGAAGCGAGCGGACATGGGAAGCGCCGGAGGCGTGACGCATGTTGGATACAACACCAGAACAACTGTGCCACTTCTCAAGCCTTTGCGGTATATGCCTTGGATTAGGGCGCTTGAAGTGGTTGGTGGTGGACACTACGGCACAAATCGCTCTCGTGAGAGTTGTCGCTCAGCGAACACATCTACGTATTCGATAAAACACCCATTTTTTAATAAGTTGTGGTAGACTGCATCTATGAAGCGAAAGAGTATACATTGCTGAGCATAGCTCGCTTGATCCGAATCTTGGTTAACATATACAAGAAGTGAAACAACTCTGCCCAACAAGAAATCACCAGCTCTCAAGCAACCCTTCCAAAACCTCCACATTCCCCCCCCCCCCCCCCCCACCCCCCCCCCCCCCCCCCCCCCCCCCCCCCCCCCCCACGACACCAAAGCACGCAAGCTCCATCCCCTCGCCCCACTCTCAAGAAAGGTTTCCCCCAGCCGTCTTCATCGCCCCACTCGCCACACTCACCCCCCTCACCACCACCACCCCCCCACCCACACCCGTAACCCTAACATCCACACTCTCCGTCCCAAACCCCCCACTATTCTCAAAGAAATTATACGGCTGCCTCGTCGTACCCTTCCAGCTCTTCCCCCCATCGGTCGAGACCTCGAGCTTCGCGACCGCAACGTTGGAATTCATGACCTGCATGCTGAACCAGTACCTGCTCGTGCCCGACTTGTTCTTGAGCACGAGGGGCGAGGTGATGCCGCAGGGCACGATGGTCCAAGATACGGGTATCACGCCTTTGGATGGGGATGCGAGGGCAGAGAAGGCGGGGGGGAAGAGGTCGAGGTGGTTGGGGCCGCAGCCGGGGCATTGGTCGACGACCTATGCCACTTGTCAGTATGTGCGTTTGAGATGTAGATGCGGCGATTAGGGAGGGGGACTTGCCATTGCGGTGATGGAGTTCCCGTTCGGACCCTTGACGGATACGCAGACGCCGCAGTTTTGGGCGCCGGCCCAGTTGGAGTCGGAGAGCGCGGTGCCGTAGAGGTTGGAGGGGATGGTGTAGTCGGTGAAGGAGCACATGCCGCCGGCGACGTTGCCGCCGTAGAAGGTGGCTTCGCCGGTGTTGGTGCTGGAGAGGGCGGCTTTGTTGGAGAGGTTTGGTGAGGTGGGTTGGGAGGGAGAGGGAGAGGGAGAGGTTGCGATGGGGGTGGATGAGCTTGGCGAGGCATCGGATGAAGAGGCGAGGAAAAAGCGTAGGGTAGAGCTTGCGAGAGAGGTCGGGTGGGAAGCGTTGAACGTGCCATTGGGCAGAGGATAGGCTGGCTGAGGGATTGGAGTGGGAGTGATGTAGATGACGGAAGTCAAAGTGACGATCCCATCAGTGCTGAACGACGAGACAGGCGCAGCATCTGAAGAGCCTGATTGAACAGTGACGGTATGGGTATTTGTCGCCGTTTCGTAGATGGTGGTCTGGGAGCATGGCCCCGCGTTCGCTGCCGCAAGACCCAGGAAGGGAAGAAGAGACTTCATGATGGACTCGAAAGGACTGATGTTCAACACGATCCTGAAGACAATGATCCAAACGGGTACAGGACGAAACGAATGTAAAAGAACGGACTCGAGTTTGACAACTCAAAAGGAGCGAATGGAAGCAAGCAACAGCTCGCGCCAGCAACAAAAAACACCAGAGAAATCGCAATCTCAATCTCAGCTAGAAGGCCCGAGATAAAGACAGCAACCAAAAACCCATGTCCATCAAACCAAGAAACCGCCCATATACATCTCCCACCTATCCCCATCGCAGCCCCATGAGAACGAGTGGTGGAAATGACAGGACAACTCCCTTCGCCATGCCGTCCCACATAGCCCGCTGTCATCTCATCTCACCATCCACGCCACGCTTGCCCCCACCTACCACCACACCTCTCAAACCAGGGTTTCGGTGGGCTCGTTCACAGCGCCACGTGCATCCAACACCCGGGGGAACGGTCGTTTTTCGCACGGCGCGCGGTTTCGGAAATTTGACGGGCGGGGCGGCGGGGACGAACGGTGGAGTGGGTCCCGCGTTTGTGTTTTGGAAATGTTGGCGAGATTGGTGTGGCGTTGTGGTGCGAGTAAGGATTGCGGGTGGGAGAAAAATTGTGCGGGTTCCGAGGTGTTGCCGAGGTTGCACATACGAGTATAAGGATGGAAATTCTGTTTGTTGAAAGTGCGTGATTCGTGGATTATGGATGTGTGTGGTACGTCGGGATGGCACGTGGGAACTGCGTGGCGGGATGCGGAGATGCATGGATACGCGGGTTGCGCGCAATCGCGCCTACGTTTAATCTCAGTTTGACATGACTCGCTCCAGCGGCTTGTAAACAAGTTAGCTATCCTCGAGAAATTGATGCGAGTTATTGCATATGAACGGCGTTGGGACAACTCGTCACCTTCCCCAATTTGCATATCATCACGTAAACCTCGTATGCTGCGTCAAAAATGTCTTCTTACACACATCTACAACCAGTATACATATATCAGTCAATAACTCTTTCTACATTCTATTCACACGAAGCGTGCGCAATCATGCAGAGTAGCAAGTAAAGACACCTCCACCCGTTTCCGGCCCCCACCAAAGCAAGCCTTGCAAGTTACCTAGACTGTAAAGACCTTCTGTACGACACTCGGCCTCCGCTCTGCGAAACTCGCACGACGTGCCTCGACGTTCTTGGCGTCTTGGGCCGCGATTATTTCCTCGCCTGTCTCGGCGTGGTCCATCATGGACGCATGGTGCGGGACGAATTTGTTGAAGGCGTAGTAAAAGACGCCGGCTGCGACGAAGGAGTAGATGTAGCCGATGGCGAAGCTGCATAAGTTGTCATGTCAGCCATGTTCCAAACAGGCTGCTGTCGACATTTGCCAATGGCAAATTGTATGCAAGCACTTGCAGATGGGCAGAATGGGGTACTTACAGGTGCTGACCGCCCAAAGACACCTTGGTCGTTCCATCACCGGCCACCACGATGTTGTTGATGAAGCCTGGGAGCGGGGGAATGCAGCCGATGAAAAAGGCAACGACAGCGCGCCAATTGCTTGCGAATTTGGGAGAGTAGCGGTAGATGCCGTGGAAATCATACATATCGGGCACCGACACATTACCGCGACGGACTATGTAGTAGCTATAATACGAGACAACTGATTAGTACGTGATCTTGAGAGAAGTGGGGACTAGAGGTTGTGGGAGACGAACTCAGTTATAAGAATAGATGTCATGGGGCCCAGGAAAATGGTGTAGCCGCCGAGGAAAGCGAGGAACCTTGCGGCAGATGCAAGAATTTTCCACTGCAGTTGCGGTCAGCGACAAATCCAACAGGAGATGCACACCAAAAGCATGCTACTTACCGGAACAAAAGCCCAGCTTCCAATGAATGCAGCAAGAAGTTGACCGCGGCGGATGTTGATGTACCTAGGGGCAAAGGACATGAGGTCGTTGGCTGCGCTGATGGAATTGGCTGAAATGTTGATACCGAGGGTGACGATGATCAAGCCGATAGCACCAAAGGCAGCAGCAGCGCGACCACCGTGTGACCCACCCTCCATCCACAAATTGATAATATCGATGGGGTTCCATAGGACTTCGCCATACGCTGTCTGAGCGGCTGCGGCGGTGAAAATACCAAGCAAGCCAACAATCGCTTTTCGGATGGTTAGCAAGATTCACGTGATGATTCAAGAGGACAACTCACTAAAGATGCAAGGAATGACGATGGCTTGAACATTCTGGGCGCTAGGCTTGTTGGCGTATCTTGAAAAGTCGGCAATGTTCAAGCCCAATGTGGCGTAATTGCCCAAGACTCCGTTGAGATCTGCGAGTCCAGTCAGAGGATGCGGCAGACAGAGCGAGCAGGTAATACCACTTACTTCCAAAAAAGGCCCAAGCAAGGACCGAACCGCTCACAGTTGTGCCCTTGGAGATAACATCGCTTTGGCTGATGGTGCCACCAGCCTTGTGCAGAGTATCACCAAAGACAGCCAAGAAGATGATTGGTGCAATAACACTCTTGAAGGCGAAGAAGTATTGGACCTTGATTATGTCAGTCGGGCACTTGCGCGAGTGGGTTTTGGCTGTCTTGGCATACCTTGGTATAAGGAATGCAAAGGAAGGGAATCTGGAGCAGAAAATATAGCAAAAATCCAACCATTCCTGCAGTGGTGATGCCCTCATCCTCGGCTATGTGATTGGGAATGTTTTTGAAGCTTGGCCAGATGGCCGTGAGCAGAACAGTCATACATTGGCCTCCAGTCGTGGTTTGGACACTGCATACAATTAGTCTCGTGAGCGAAGATATGGTCATGGAAAACTGACCCAAGCCAGACAATAGCGAGGACGCAGCGGGACAGGACAACAAAGTAGCTAAAGTAGTAGCCGAATGGCATGCGCGAGAGAACGGGGAAGGGAGTGTGAAGCTATCCAAGTAAGCTTGGCGCAGTTTTGGTGGGGAGTCTTGACCCACAATAGCGCCCATCCTCCCGTTGATAGTAATGACGAGACCCATAATTGTGTTTCCAAGAACACAGGCGCCAATTGCCATTTTCCAGTCGAGGCCCACCGCAATCATGGACGAAGCTACGCCACCCTAGTATCAGCGTTCTCCGCACTCTGACCCCGCAAAAGGATGCGCTGCACTAGCGGTCAACTCACCAACTTCCCAGTTCGAGACTGCCCAGGCATCGGCCATCCAGTACGCGACGTACGCGCCCCAATTCCACGTACGCTTCGATGGGGGAATGGGGTCGAAGTCGGCATTGGAGGCATTTTTTGTTTTTGCAAAGCTGCTCTCCTCTTGACGGACCTCCCAACTGAAGCCGGGCAGGCGTCTTCGCAGACGGGATACGTGACCAGTTGCGACGGGCTCAGTGGACGAGATGGCCGGGGAGGCATTGTTGTCGTCGTAAATGATCTTCTTCTCGTCGGTCGCCATGGTGGATGGCAGGAGTAGTGGGCGCGACGTTGGGTGAGAAGACAGGGAAGCGAGACTTGTGGAACCGACTTATACACTTGAGGCTGACATGATAAGAAAAAAGGAACGTGGAGCCATGGCTGGATGCAGTTAAATCCTTCCGAACCGCAAACTCCCATGGACCCATCTGGCCGTTTACCGAGCAGAGGAGTGAGGGATGTCGCCGATCAGCGGGTTGTGTCATGTGCATGAGTAGTGTGAGAGATAAGCCCCCAGCGGCCAATGCTTATCACCCACTGCTGCAAACCCCAGCCTAATGATGCAACACCGACGCCACAGTCGCGTGCGCATCCATCGAAGGCTGGGAGAACGTTCGAGGGCGTCTGAGAGAGGAACCGCAAGAGGCGCTAACTATGATACACAAACAACACCTTCTTGTCGCTTTCTTTTTTCGCGCATCTCGATTGCAGCTGCCCGAAAATCCTCCACGTCACGCCCCCCGGGATCGGATTGGCTTCACAACTCACAACGTCGCGTGAGGTGCAACAGGGCTTCACAGAATAATTGACAGGGCCAAAGCCTCGGAAGCCCCACTACTGGCGATCCGGGCAAAGATCAGACGCGGGAAATGAGAAGACTAGAGCATGTATAATCTACTCAAATCAAAGATTCCATACACTCCTTAGTGGTATCATGGCCGTCCCAGTCCAAACTCCATGATCAATGTCTCGCAAAACACGAAAAGCCATACTGCCGTCATGCCACAATGCTCCACTTGAAACGCCTGTTGCTACCAATAATCGTTCCCCAAGAGCTTCATGCCGCCCACAGCGGTATCAGCCCTGAAGTTTCTTCTGCTTCCGCTGCGCCAGCCTCAACTTTGCCATCTCCCTCCGATCCGTCGATAATGGGAACCGATTACTCGATACGGCGGAAGAGCCTTCAGCATGATGCGTGGCGGATTTCGGCATGTCAAACTTGGAGCCCTGGGGTGCGGACTTTTCAACCGTGCTGGCCTGGAACCCTTGGTTTGAGCTATCGACCCGTGGCGCGGAGACACGGGATTTTGTGGCGCGCTGTGAAGCAGCCCGGGTGGCTTGTGAAGCTCTGATTGGCCTAGAGTATGCCGTGCCACTCGATTGTCCACTTGAGATGGGAAGTGCCATTTTATCTATTTGAGCTAACGAACTCTCGTCGAAGTCCTGCATCCAAGGGTCTGGCGCTGGCGATGGCTGGGGAAGCGGGCTTGATGCAAAGTCCCTCGGCGACTTGGGCGGAATTGCATTCTCTTTGCTTGACTCTGGCTGGCGTCTGACCAGTGGAGACTTGTTTGGCAATGGGCCAGTTCGAGGCATGCGGCCGGGTTTGACGAGCGGTTCAAATGGTAGTATGGATGCTTGAGCAGACTTGATCTCGGCTTCTAACAGTTGCGAGGCTGCTGCAGTGATCGTTGACGCCGCAGCGTGAGATGTGGCTGGTCGTGATGAGGTGTCGAGCAAGCGTAAAGATGTATCTGGCAAGGTTTGACGACGTGCGTGTCGAGGCTTAGGTGGTGAGTTCTCTTTGCCCACTGCACTTGCACGGGGAGACTTTCCCAAGATGATAGAGGTGGGCTCGTCCGTCTCGCGACCGGAAATATCATGAGTCTTCTGTCGTTCTGCTTGAAGCTGCGCAGAGTCTTTGCTATCCTCGTAGATCTGGAACGACATTTTGTTCCCTTGCGTTTCAGATGATGGTACCAGAGACTTCTCGAGCAAGTCTATGCGGTTCTTCAGAGCTGTGATTTCCACACTGGCTGAGGTATTCTCTGCCATTGCTGCCCGGAGCCGTTCCTGGAACTCCTTGTTCTGTTGCTCGAGTTCACGCTCGCGGTGTCGAGCTCGTTTGCATTCTTCATTTAGCCTGGTGGTCCGTTCCTGGAGCTCCTTGTTCTGCTGCTCGAGTTCACGCTCGCGGTGTCGAGCTCGTTTGCATTCGTCATTCAGCCTGGTGGTAAGCTCAGTCATTTCGCCATCCTTTTGCTTTGCAAAGCTCTTGGCAAGCTGTTGTTTCGCAACCAGCTTCTTCATCTCCTTCTCGCTATTCTCAGCATACAACTCAAACTTTCCCTTCCAAAATTTGCCCGATTCGGATCGAGGTGCTCCCATATCAAGTGTAATATCGCTATCATCCCTTGCTTTGGCTTTCTGGCCTGGCGTGGCCTGCATTGCAGTACGCGCATCATACAGAGCTGCAGTGAGCTTCGTCCTAGGCTTCTTGTCGCTAATCGCATCGTCCTTCAACTCTGTACCTGGAGTGAATGGGCTGGGAAATTTGCCCGGACAGTCACTGGGTATTCCGCTACTACCACTATTGGAGCGTTTGCCTTCGTTATCCACCACCTGGGCTCCAAACTTGACTGTCTTGCGTCCCTTTGACGCAGTCCCAGGTGTCATGAGTATTCCGGCCTTTGTAGGGGATGAAGCTGCGGCGCCAGACTGGGAAGATGTAGGGTCCTTGTTTTTTGCATTTGCAGCATCGAGCCTAGCCTTCTTTTCCAGCTTCTTCGGCGCGTTGCTTGCATCGGCGGGGGCGGGCGTGCCGAAGATGGCTTGTTTGAACGCCTTCACAGCAAATTGATGGGCTGGAGTATCGGGGGGCTCGATAAAGGTCGTGTCATAAGCAGGGTCTTCGGGAGTCAGCATGATATTCGCGACAGTACAACGCGTACTGTACCTGACTGCAAGTCTTCGATGACATTGGTTATCCGCGGACCCGTAATCCAAGAAAACATGGCGAAAGACTGCTACCTAGAGCATTAATGCACAAGATCGTCCTCAGAGTCGGCGATTGACGGGTAGAACGACAGTTGGGACCTGCTTCGGTGCTGTGGCAGCGATGTTTGGCGCCGTGTTTACACTCGAGAATGAGCGCGGGGTGTGAGCGCGAGTCGGAATGCGAGCAAGACTCGGTCGAGAAAGGCTCTAGCCTAGGTATTTGGGACTTCCCCTTGATCGAAATCGCCGGCAAGGGAGGCGCAAGGGATGACTGTTGTGTCGCTGCTGTCGTCACCGCGTGCTCAATCGTTGAGAAATCGCGTTCGTTTATAGCAGGATACACTAAGCCTCTTCGGACCTAGCGCGGCTTCCTCGACAAAGTGGGCAGCGCAGAAGGCGAAGGCGCAAGAAAAGCGCGTGGTGAACGTTCACCTTCATCGCAACGGTCGCCAAAGCAACGAACAAGTAATGTCTACAGTGTAGAAGGCGGCGCAGCTTCGGCTGCGTGTCTCCCACATGTCAACACCTCTGGTTGGCATGCTTCCCACCCACGACACAGCCCACCATGGCACCGAAGACGCCGCGAAAGAAAAAGTCATTCTTAAATGAACCAACAGCTCAGTCAGATCTCCATACAGTGGGGGCCTCCTCCCAGGCAACTCCGAGTGGAGTGCCACCAACTTTGGGCCAACCCGGTGACGGCTACGCACAGGCCCAAGAGGACGAGATTGAGGTCTTGAAAGCGATATTTCCGGACGAGTTCGAAGAGGTAGAGGCCAAGGGAGCATGGAGCGTAAGACATTCCTTCTCATTACTTTCAGATTGCACCCACTGCAATCGTTTCTCTTCGCCACGCAATTCCTTCACCCATGACTCAATCACACCTCCTGGCAGTCGCTGACATTTACCAGAAAACGACCGATCGCGTACTACGTTTGAAGCTCAAATCGTTTTCCAACGATGAAGTGTCTGTTACGCTCGTTGCAAAGATCACCGCAACATATCCAAAGTCGCTTCCTACGCTCACGCTCGAGGAGACTGGCAACCTCCGTCAAAAGACTTTGACCAGGCTTCATGACATGCTCAAAACGAAACCCAAAGAGCTTATCGGCGAAGTGATGATTCATGAGATCGCTACTGCCATTCAGGATATCCTTGAAGATGATGTGGCGATTCGCGAGAATGATGGCACCTACGAAACTCTTGAGGAAGAACGAGCTGTGCAAGAGGCCGCCGCCGCTCAACTCGCAAGGCAGCAGGAGGATGAGCTTCAAAAGAAACGAGAAGAGGTAAAAGCGGAAGAAGAGCGTACCCTGCAACGGATGGTTACTGATGAGCTGCGACGTAAGGAGGCAATGGCAAAGCGAAAGCCTCGCGCGGCGGCTCAGACTCCAACCTCATACTTTCCGGACGACAAGGCGACCAATCGAATCTCCTTTGAGCGGTCTATCACACTGCCGAGCGAAGACTTGATTGTAGAATGCACCGCGGTGGAAGGTCTGATTCCGTTCAAATCTGGACGGGTCACGGACATCCTGTTGGTCAAGCCTGTTGCGACTCCTACTACCTCGACACTCGCTTTGAAGCGCATGCATGTGGGCGATGCCAAATCGGCCGGCAATGCACTGCTCAAAAAGGCCATTACGGAATTCGAAGAGGAGATGGAGGACCTCAAACGCTTGCGACAATCTAATATAATGAGCGTCTACGAACTCCAAATCGAGAACACGCCGGGATCTGGCTGGGAGATTAATATTCTCTGTGAGTTTTCCGGCAAAGGCTCTCTTGGTGAGAAACTCGAAGATGATGGGCACATTACCGTCTCCAAAGTGCGAGCCTGGACGATTGATCTACTCGAGGCACTTGACTTTTATCATCGGAATGGAGTCGTACACAAGCGAATACATCCTCACAACATTTTACTCCGCAAGACGTCTACTGGAGGTCTTTCAGTGAAGCTCGCGGATGCGGGATTCCAGGACACTTTGCATCATTTGCAAAATCTCAGTCGGGGCGAGCAACAATTCACTACATCCCGATCTGCATTTTGGGTTCCTGCAGAGCTTGGCCAAGATGCTCGTCGAACGAGAAAGACCGATGTTTGGGACCTTGGTGTGGTCTTCGTCCAGATGCTGTTCGGCCTTGATGCACCTCACAAGTACAGCTCGCCCAAGGATCTCTCAAATGCTGTAGGCTGTTCGGAGCCATTACAAGAGATTATGCGCAAGTTCTTTAGGCCAGATCCAAAGAAGCGGCCCTCTGCCTTCGATCTCATCCCTTGCGAATTCCTAAGGGACGATGTGCCCATCTATGAGCAGCCACCCACGCCAATGCGTTCGACGATGTCATCTACTTCACTTCCTCTAGCTCGGATTCGTAGAGAGTCTTCTGTAGGCTTCGGAGTGTCGTATTCCCGCTATTCCAGCGACTGGGTCGAGGCTGGCCGCCTTGGAAAAGGTGGATATGGTGAGGTCGTCAAAGCACGCAACAAAGTGGATGGGCGCGTCTATGCGATCAAAAAGATCAAGCAAAAGTCTCCTGCGGCCCTCACAGAGGTTCTCTCCGAAGTCATGCTCCTATCGCGACTGAATCATCCCTGTGTGGTAAGATACTACACAGCCTGGCCTGAGGAAGAGCTTTCTCACGGCGCAGATGCCGATGAAGATGGATCAATGTCCTTGCTATCTGATGAATCGGACAGCGGTTCTGAAGTATCACCCGGAGATACAGGTGACCAGACCGAATACGGACAGAGCACGGGCGGTCTCGATTTTATTAGCACGAGTCACCCCAAGATCGAATTCGGATCTGATGGTGAGTCTGGCGATGAGGAAGATGATGGTATCGCATTTGGATACGAAAGCGGTATGTTCTTTGAAAGGCTCCAACTAGTATCGACTAACCTGTGTTTAGGTGACGAAGACGCCATAACAAGCTCAGCAGGGCCCCAGTCTCCGCTGCAAAAGAAACGCACGACTTCTAATTCACACCCTACCCGACCAATGAAGAAGATTCTGTACATTCAGATGGAGTTTTGCGAAAAACAAACGCTGCGCGATCTTATTCGAAGGGATCTTTACGATGACCCCGACGAATACTGGAAACTTTTCCGTCAGATGCTGGAAGGGCTCACACATATCCATGGCCACGGCATCATTCACCGTGACTTGAAACCAGACAATGTCTTCATCGACATTGCTGGAATACCCAAGATTGGTGATTTTGGCTTGGCAACGAGTGGTCAGTATCAGCGGACTGACCGCAAGATAGCCGGGAGCCAGCCCGAGGGCGATATGACTCGTAGCATCGGGACTGCATTGTATGTGGCTCCAGAGTTACGTTCAGATGCTGGTGGAAGCTATACCGACAAGGTCGACATGTACTCCATGGGCATAATTTTCTTCGAGATGTGCCATCCACTCAAGACAGCCATGGAACGAGACAAAGTCGTACGAGAGCTGAGAGAGAGGAAGCACGAA
Source organism: Polyplosphaeria fusca (assembly GCA_010093805.1). NCBI lineage: Eukaryota > Fungi > Ascomycota > Dothideomycetes > Pleosporales > Tetraplosphaeriaceae > Polyplosphaeria > Polyplosphaeria fusca. The sequence continues at coordinate 94,821 of ML996200.1, forward strand.
CTTCCTGCGGAGTTCTCGACGGTCGAGAAGTCTCTCCAAGGAAGCATTATTAGCTCTCTCATAAGTCACCGCCCGAGTGAGCGACCGAGCTCTGCAGAGCTTCTTCGTAGCGGAAGAGTGCCACTCCAGATTGAGGATGAAGCTGTCAAAGAGGCTTTGAAAGCACTCTCGGACCGTAATTCGCCGCACTACGCCAAAATGATGGCGGCTTTGTTTTCTCAGAGGCCAGATACTCAGGCAATGGATCTAGCATGGGACACTGGACCTGGTACTCCTGCGCAGAGCATGACTGGTAATGACATTCTTCTACAGACCCTAGTCAAAGACCGACTCTTTCAAATTTTCCGCAGCCATGGCGCTGTGGAAATGCAACGCCAATTATTGCTACCGTGGTCCGACCACTACGGGAACAACGCCGCAGTCAAGCTATTCGATCCATCTGGCACTCTAGTGCAGCTTCCTTATGACTTGACGTTGCCATACGCACGGAGCATTGCGCGGCACACACCGTTCTCTGATAAGACATTTGCAATTGGCACTGTTTACCGAGACAATCTCAATGGTGGAGCGCCCCGCAGCAGCGGAGAAGCGGACTTTGACATCTTATCATACGACACCTTGGACCTTGCTCTTAAGGAGGCAGAAGTTATCAAAGTTATAGACGAAGTCATTGACGAATTTCCCTCCCTTTCGTCAGCCCAAATGTGTTTTCACTTGAATCACGCCGACTTGCTCGACATGGTCATGGACTTTTGCAGGATCAATGCACCACAACGACCAGCAGTCAAGGCATTCTTGAGTAAACTCAACATTCAAAAGAATACCTGGCAGACCGTTCGCAATGAGCTACGCGCAGCTCAAATCGGAATTTCTTCAACTTCGCTGGATGATCTCGCTCGTTTTGACTGGAGGGATACCCCCGATAAAGCCTTTGGCAAGCTCCGACGCTTATTCGAAGGCACCAAGTACCACGACCAAACCCACGCCCTCTTTGCACATCTCACATCGGTCGTTTCCTACATGAAGTACTGGAACGTCCAACGAAAGATTTACGTCAGCCCACTTGGAAACATCAACGAGAAATTCTACTCGGGTGGCATACTATTCCAGTGTGTCTTTGACGGAAAACAACGTGACATACTCGCTGCAGGCGGCCGTTACGACAAGCTTATCGAGGAGTATCGACCAAAGGGATCGGGACGCGGCTATACCTCCGGGTACCATGCCGTTGGAATGAATCTTAGTTGGGATCGCCTCGTGAACTCAATGGTCCGATATCTCAAGAAGCCAGAGAAACCTGCTTTTCTTAAGAAACACGTTGAAGAGGACACATCAGCTGTGTCATGGATGCCTCGTCGCTGCGACTGTCTTGTTGCGAGCTTTGATCCTAGTGTGTTGCGTTCAAATGGCATTCGAATGGTGGCGGACCTCATCTCGCATGGCTACTCAGCAGAGCTTTCGGTTGACGCTCACTCAGTAGAGGATGTTCTTCGCCACTATCGCGATGAGAGGCATAGTTGGCTGATCCTCATTAAGCAAAATGTCGCCGGCGAGAAACCCGATTTGAGGGTGAAGAGCATCGCAAAGAAGGAAGACACGGATCTGCGCACAAGTGATCTTTTCAACTATCTTCGCAATGAGCTGCGCGATCGAGATGCTCGCGAGGGTAGCGCAGCACAGCGACACGCCCGAGCTGCACACCCCATCACCACGTCTTCTTCCACCGACAAGGCCAACGTCGACGTCCTCATGGCCCAGCACCGATCCAAGAAGACCAACAAATGGACCATTATCGAGGCTGCGCAGACACGCTCCGCCGAGCTTCTCTCCTCCTTCAACCAAGCACCCATCGCCGCCATCGAAACCAAGGACGAGGTCATGACCCTGATCCGCGAGACACGTCTCAGCGACCCAGACAGCTGGCGCAAGGCAATCCAGAGCGTCTCCATGGGCGAACGCAAGTATTTCCAGGAACTGCACGAACTCCTCCTGGGATACGCAAGCAAGTGGAAAGAGGCGAGCGCTGAGGCTGCCAGCCGAAGCGGCGAGGGCGGTAAAGCCTTTGTGTACAACTTCAGGACCGGAGGATGCCTTCTCTACGACCTGGAGAGCTGAACAGGCATGCTTGAGGGCATGTGTGCAGGTATGGGGTTTTGTCGATTGGGGGATGCGGTGAGAGCGCTACTTCAACGATAGCTTCCATAAAAATGCAATTCCATTAACTTAATGTTGAGATAAACATATCCTCGATCGGGGGCCGTGATGTCCTATAGATGTTGCAATTAGGCGTGCGGTAATACTTGATATCTGTTTCGTATCTAGAATTCTTTTCTAGTCAGCAAACGCGTTCATGCAAGCTGGTAAATGTTTTGAGAATATTCGGGCGGAATTTGTTCACGTGGTATCTCGACACTTCGCTTCACGAGCTTTAAAACTTTGAGGAGGCTAGATAGATATATACTAAGCCTTTTCATAAAGGAGCTAATAATTAACGCAATTGTGCGATTCGGGATTAGATAGATTGCATTTAGACTGCGAAATTGAGATGATAAGTGGATAACTACCGTAAAGCTTCTTCAGCAGTTGGTCGCTGAGTGGGATCAATGACCAAGAGATACTCCAAAAAAATCAATTCACTCCAGCGAGCATACAGTTCGGGGAAGCTGCTCCAATTCTTCTCGCAAGGATTTTAAGGTTATGTAAGGGGTTAATTGCCCAATATGGAGGATGCTCATATTTCGAACTCTCGAGGTCATGTGCGAGCTCAAATTCATCCTTGTAGCTCCGATCCTCAGGCAGTTCCATGGGCCCTACAAGTCTGATTATCTTGGCAAGGGACCAAGCGGCATTGTGGCCTTCAATAATCTTATATCTAGGACCAAATATGGTGCGCGACATAAGCTAGTGAACTGGCTATTAAAGTTAGTAGGCTTGTATATAAATAAAAATTGAGCCACACTGTACGTACGCTTACTCCGAGAGACCAAGTATCAGAGGCATGCCAAACTCCATGGCCTTTCCATACCTCTAGAGCTCGCGTTTCATCAGTTTGTGCGTTAGGACTGTTCTTTGCAACACCTTCTGCAAAAGCTTCTCTTAACTTAGTGAAAGTCCACCACACCTATAACAATACCATGAGCTTAACGTTATCAAGATCGCCAAGTTTAACACGAATATATTATTCGGGTTTACATCTGACTCGAAATAGTAGTTAAAGGGACGATGATAAAAGCAATACTATAAACTCACCCGTATGCACAGCTTTGAGTCTCTGAAAGACTAATAAAGCCTCGAGAACAGACTTTGCTACGACCTGAGGTAGCCTTAGATTTACCAACTTGCCATGCAGTTGGAGCTGCCTTAGGGTGTTGTCCATCCACTCTAAAACCAGCTTCGTGTTAATGTGAGGGTTAGAGGGGAAGCATTGCTGATTTTCTTTCCAGTCAATGATATCATTAAATTGTCAGATATAACGGCATGCTCGAATTGCAGGCACTTGATGGGCTCGAATTTCTCGTTCCCGTAACACATCTTTGATAACGACTCTTAAACTAGTTAGGCACCTTTTCTAATGTAGCGATAACTAAAGACCTTACGGGTGGGATATAACATCAGAGGACGAGGTTGACAGCCAGTCTAGAGATGGCAAAACCCTCGCTTTGAACACAGATAGTTCCTTAAGAACCTCGAGGACTTTATAAGATGTAAGACTCCTGGGTGGTATATAGTCACGTGGCTAGTAGGGGTGCTCCAGGGTACAAAACACCTTCGGCTCCCTGCTGCCCTCAATTAATCAATCCTCTTTCTCAGACCTCTAGTCTTACATAAGAGGCTTAGCGTCCTTTTAGGATATGGCCGATAGAAGATGTCATTTACGCTGAATAGATATAAACAATCAGGTTAAAGTACGTAATTGTAGGCAAAAGCCCTTCTACACGACCGGGAATAGCGCTAAGGAGAATAGAGGGAACTCGAAAGCGATAGAGTTAGGGATCCTTAGGCTAGCCGCAAGACTTCTCCGCCTAATAGACGATGAGTCAGCATATCACTTGTTCGGTCCGGTGTTCTTGGCATGGACCACTGCTAAAACAGTGTACCAAGATTTATGACAATCCTCAATTTTCGACACATCAGCATAGCACAGACGTTGGGGAGAGAGAAGCAGAAATGATGCGGCAATTCACGGAGAATGTCGCACTTGTACTTGCCTCTTCGGGAATAGCGCTAGTCCCTGCAGCTATGGCGGGGTGAATTCTAGCCCCGCGCATCCGATCATCGCACGGGGAAAATTTCTGGAGTGGTGACATGCACGCCCGTGGGAGAGTACACGCAATTGACTCACGCCCTCCGCGCCCTTTAGTCTTTTGCCGTTCGGCCGTTTTCTTCTCACTCTAATTACTTTTTAACTTGCCCGCTTCCCCACGCTCACTCTCACGCTCCTTGAGAATCACTTCTCTTTGTTACCAATTCCACTAGACTTTTCCACATCTACATCGTGTCATAATGGCTTCAGAGCTTCCTACTACCAACGGTCACAGTGCACATGATGGCGATGACACCTTTGCTGTCAAGGCCGGGTTGGCGAGGATGTTGAAGGGCGGTGTCATCATGGACGTCGTCAATGCTGAGCAGGTATGCATGCATCTTAACCAACTCCTCTACCTCGTGCACATTAGACGAACAGAGAAGAGCAACCCAACCGTTAAATTTTTCGACAGCATTACTGACCATACCTACAGGCACGCATAGCAGAAGAGGCCGGCGCCTCCGCCGTCATGGCCCTCGAGCGCGTCCCAGCAGACATCCGAGCCCAAGGCGGCGTAGCCCGCATGAGCGACCCCAAGATGATAAAAGAGATCATGGACTCTGTCACCATCCCCGTCATGGCCAAAGCGCGCATCGGCCACTTTGTCGAATGCCAGGTACATCCCCCCTCCCCCCCTCCTCCCATCCCCCTCCCCCCCCCCCCCCCCCCCCCCCCCAGATCCTCGAAGCCCTCGGCGTAGATTACATCGACGAATCCGAAGTCCTCACCCCCGCCGACGCCATCCACCACGTCTCCAAACACACCTTCCGCATCCCCTTCGTCTGCGGCTGCCGCAACCTCGGCGAAGCCCTACGCCGCATCTCCGAAGGCGCCGCCATGATGCGCACCAAAGGCGAAGCCGGCACCGGCGACGTCATCGAAGCAGTGCGGCACATGCGGTCCGTGAACGCCGAGATCGCGCGCGCGCGGGGCATGAGCGACGAGGAGCTGCGCGTATATGCCAAGGAGATTGGCGCCGAGTACGGATTGCTGAAAGAGACTGCGAAGTTGGGGCGGCTGCCGGTAGTGAATTTCGCAGCGGGGGGAGTGGCGACGCCGGCAGATGCGGCGTTGATGATGCAGTTGGGGTGTGATGGGGTGTTTGTTGGGAGCGGGATATTTAAGAGTGGGGATGCGGCGAAGAGGGCGAGGGCGATTGTGCAGGCGGTTACGCATTATAAGGATCCGAAGGTGTTGATGGAGGTTTCGATGGATTTGGGGGAGGCGATGGTGGGGATTAATACGGGGAGTATGGGGGAGGGGGAGAGGTTGGCGAAGAGGGGGTGGTAAGGGAGGTGCATTTCGGCGTTGGGGTTGCATGTTTGGTGAGCTAGGGTTAAAAATATGGGATTCTAATTGCTGCTGAATGGCACCCGGGGGGACGTGGAGTGGCTCCACATCGAATCTTTGTGAGTTGAACTCATGTTCAGTCACTCAGGCGTGTATATAGCTAAATAAATATACTACTCCACTACGTCATGACCCGCTAGGTTTCCCACGCCATGATAACCAGCCAACGCAGTGTACAGCTTGTCACATTCAAACGATTGAAGTGGTGGGTATCTGATATCATTGTATGCAATGTGGTAAGCTATCACTACCAAACCGTACTGCGTCCACGCTTATCCAATAAATCATGAGCACCTACATTGACGATGGGGCGCGGTAGGCTCCTGAGCAACAATCCAAGGCCACATGCCACCATACCACGCAGCGAGCATGCCAACGACGAAGCCATATCCACTCCCTCCATTCAGTACGGCGCTGTTTCGCGTTTCAGCCACTCCATCGTCAGCCCATCATTCTCAAAATATCCACTCGTCTTCTCAAAAACCTCCTTATGATACTCATTCAGGAACTTGACCTCATCAGCCGTGAGCAAGTTCCTATCCACCAGATTCCTACAATGCGGCACCATCGTAACGCGCTCGAACCCCAAATACGGCTTATCGCCGAACTGGTGATTCGTCTCAATCTTCTTGACCATGATCATATTCTCGATGCGAATGCCAAACTTGTCGTCCTCGTAGTATCCCGGCTCGTCAGACACGACGTTGCCGATGGACAGCGAGACCTCGGAGTACTGCACGCGCGTGCCTATGCCGATCGGGCCTTCGTGCACGTTGAGGAACGAGCCGACGCCGTGGCCCGTGCCGTGCCGGAAGTCGAGGCCTTCGGCCCACAGGAATTGGCGGGCTAGGGCGTCGAGAGCGAAACCTGTCGTCCCCTTGGGGAAGCGGGCGCGCTCGAGCGCGATGTTGCCTTTTAGCACTAATGTGTAGGCTTTGCGTTCGAGTTCGGTGGGCTCGCCGAAATGCAGTGTTCGAGTGGTGTCGGTGGTGCCGTCCTGATACTGCGCGCCGGAATCACACAGATAGATCTGTTTGGGGTCGATCACGGAGCAGATACCTTTCTCTGGCTTGTAATGGATCACGGCAGCGTTCGGGCCGGTCGATGAGATTGTATCGAAGGAGAGCCCCTTGAACTTTTCTTTCTTGGAGCGCAAAAGTTCGAGCTTCTCGGCTCCGTCCACCTCGTCTACGGTCGCGTTTTTGTTGATTAGTTGATCTTCAAGCCATGCAAAGTATTCAATGAGAGCAGCACCATCGCGAATGTGGCATTGTCTCATTCCTTCCAGCTCAACGTCGTTTTTGATGGCTTTGGCGTCGGCGATGGGGCTTCTGACCTCCTCGACACGGTCCTTGCCACCAAGCGCTTGGTTCAGTGCCCATGACGCTCGCGTCGATGTGAGGAACTTTGGCTTCTCGTCAGTCTCGCCGTTGGTCTGTGCAGAGTTTGCGCTGAGGGTCTCAATATCCTTGAAGATGGCGTCGTACGGCTTGATGGCCACCTTGTCTCCGAGGTGGTCCTTGACCGCTTGGTCGAGTTTTTTCTCATCAATGTACAGGGTGGCGGTCGTTGGCGTGACGACAGCATAGGAAAAGAAGACGGGGTTGTACGGAATACTACTGCGGTCAGTATGCCCCAGTGCTCGCGTCAAGTGTCCACGCACTCGTTTCCTCGGAGATTGTACAGCCACGCAATCTCATCAAGCATTGATACAACAAATCCCGGGCTCTTCTTCTTCTCGAGCTCTTTCCTAAGCTCCTCGAGCTTTTCATCGAAGCTCTTGCCAGCAAACTCATTTGGGTGAACGATGACTGGCTCGGTGGGCTGAGCTGGCCTCTTCTGTCCCCAGACCAGATCTACGAGATTCTCGCTGATCGGCTTGTATTCGCCGCCCTTCTTCTTGATCTTTTCGGCTAGCTTCCGGGCATCAGCGGCGGTGACGACGCGCGGATCGACGCCCACGGCCTTTCCGTTGTCCACTTGATCCGCCGTCCAGTCCTGGATGGTCGGCACGTCCTGCAGGCCCTGCTTCAGCAGCTCCCAATTGTCGTCGAGCTGCTTCTCGGCTTGGTTGAAGTACCTTCCGTCCGTAGCTAGTGCGGCCTTTTCTTGCGTAATGACTGCATAGCCCGCCGAGCCAGAAAAACCACATATGAATTCTACTTGGTGTCAGAACGGGTCGGCTAGGCGCGGGTCTGCGAGGGCGGTCTGACCTCGTCGTCCATCGCAGGGAGCAATGTATTCGGATTGATGGCTGTCTTCAGAGGGGACCACTGGTGCTGGTTAGAGGGGTTTGTTGTGCCATTCAAGCCTGGATGGAGCATACTGTAGACGTCGACCGCGTGCTCCTTCATGAGCTTGCGCAGCTCGGCGAGCCGGTCGGTGGTGTTGACCTTCTCCATGTCGTGAAGAATGGGCGAAGAGTGGTGAAAGGGTCGCAGCCGGGAGATGGACGGCCGGGCGACTACATAGGTCGCGGCTCTTGCGTGGGTGCGCAAAAGAAAGCGCGCAGCAAGCATCAAAGTGCACAGCAGGTGCCTCTCATGCACCCCGCGACGACTGCTGCACTGCTGCACTATACATGGCCACGGTCTGGCCAGCCATCCAGCCTCGGGCATGGCCCGCGATTAGCGCGGCTCCGTCACTCACGTGCCCGGCCAAGTCACCTCTGAACCAACACAACCTGCGACAGATCCTTCCCGAGCACGGCCACGCTCGTTTCAATGCACTCGTCTGTCTGACGGCCGAAAACGGTGACTATGCCCTCGTACCCTCACGCATTGCTGCAAGGCTGGCGCGAGCTGGGCCCCAGGTAGTCAAGATCTCGTCTGTCCGCGACGAGGCCACTGTTGAAAAGGCAACAGTCCCTGGCTCGCCTTGCCTGACTAGCGCCTTCACCCACTAACCCCAGCGCCACGAGTGTATGCTTGACGTGGGCTGACTCTCGTAGATTCCGCTTTTAGAGAAGAGGCCACACCAACACCAACAGAGAGGTAAGTTGGCCTCAGCAGCCACTGTCGTTTCGCGTTTCTTCATATTCCAGTCACTCCTCTCGTTTTCTCTCCGTCATCCCTCAAACCAGTCCCATATCATTCCCGACATGGAGTGGCAGGCGACAGTCTCCGTACCCTCTGTGGCCCCACCGCAACAGCAAGGCTACAGTCACCATGGACTCCAGCTTCCAACTCCACCAGGATCGCCCGCTGACTTGCATTGCTACAGTGGATCGTGGCAGGAACAGATTACCATGGCCGAGGAAATGGTGCAGCCGACCCAAGCTCTGCCTATGAGCCTAGAAGAGATCACAGGACTCGTCAAAACTCTCTACGACCCCGGCCAAGCGAAGAAGGTCTCTGAGACAGAGGCTACCCTGCGCATTTTACAGCGAAGCGCACATGGCTGGGACATTGCAGATGCTCTCTTGAACAACCCCGATGAAAACGTTCGCTTCTTCGGGGCTCTAACCTTCACCATCAAGCTCAACGCCGACTCGTGAGTTGACCGCACACAACTGTGGGCCTTTATTATGGACTGACCTTCCTAGTGCTGGCTTGAGCGATGAAGACTCTCGTCAAATACTCTCCAAACTTATTGTATGTCAATGTCCCGAGCCACGGCTATTTCCCTAACCTAGCCTAGTCACACCTCGTCTCGCGTTCAGAATCGGGCGCCTCAACACGCAAACTGTGCTCGACGCTTGCCCAGTATTTCTGCAAGCCCATTTCAAGCTGGGTTCATTGCATACGAAGCTTGGCGCTGTCATTCGCACACGGCCAGTTGATCCTCGACGATTCTATCGAAAGCTATCCCTCAACATGGGAAGTCCTCCCGCAGCTGTCCGATGCCCAGCTGCTTCTGCTGCTGGATTTTGCAATGGTCCTGGCCGATGAAGCCAAGAGGATGTCCTCCTCAACCGAGTAGGCCAACACTTGCAACTACATGAGCATCGCTAACGCATAGCTAGTCGAACAACAAATCAGCGTATGATTGTAAACGCAAAAGATGTTGAGCCTCTTCTGCACGATGCATTTCGGCGTGGTCTTCAGTATCTCTCTAGCGGAAGCCTCGAACTCGGAGAGAAGATTTGCTTTGCAGCACTCAAATGCTTCGTCGGCTGGATATTCTACGCACAATCAGATTTTCAAGACGCCCCCGACAACCTCCGATACCTTCGTTCGGTCACCGAGATGGGGCTCTCGTGCCTCGAATACCACATTGACGATGCCATGGAGCTTATAGCAGAGGTGCTCGAGAACTACTCCAAGTTCTTCGAAGCCAAGCAACAGGAACAACTCTGGTCGGCCATCGTAAGCCCGTGGGGTTATGAGATTCTGAGCAATTCTGACGCTGAGACCGTATCTCTGGCGCGGATAATCGTGGCTTATGGGCAGATTCTGTTGGAGTCGAAGGTGTTGTTCACCAACCCAGATGATCCTCACCACGTGCAGGTCATGTGTAAGTGACGAGACTTTTGCCTGGCTAGATGGTCTGAAACTGACTTGACTAGCTGTGTTGCACGAGCTGCTCAATTACCCGCAGGTCGTGGGTGTAGAAGACGAGGTTGCCCCGGTCGCGTTGGAGTTTTGGAGCAACTACGTCAGCACGATAACCGAAGAAGTCTTTCAGTACACCGAAGAAACCACGAAACCGGACTGGATGGCGAAAGCGTCAATGAACGTGCTCCAGGCCGTGTCCGAATTCCTTCGCAAGATCATTTTTCCACAAGAAGCCATCACTGGAGAGTGGGACTCTGAGTCTAAGAAGACGTTCAAAGTCTTCCGAGTGGATGTTCGTGACATCTTCCAAGAAGCCTACGAGGTCCTGCGAGAGGGGATGCTCGACCAATTTGTCGATTTCACTTTGCGAGCTTTGGAATCATCGAATTGGCTGGAGCTCGAAGGAGGGCTGTTTTGCCTTAAATCAATCTCCGAGCTTGTGACAGAAGCCCCACACGACCGACTTGCCAGGCTCTTTGAGCAACCTCTATTTTCAATCATATCCGGAGCGAACGACATTCCCTTGTTCACGCAGCGAGCAACCGTGGATCTAGTCGCTGCCTACAACAACTTCTTCCTCCGAGAACCCAAATTCCTTCCCCAAGTCCTGCCGTTCCTTCTAAATGCTCTCCAGCAACCAAGCCTTGCACACTCGGCAGCAAAGTCCTTTGCATCGCTCTGCTCCGAATGCCGAAAATCTCTCGTCAGCGAATTGGCCTCGTTCTTCCAAATGTACCAGCAATTCCTTGGCTATCAAACTGCCGAGGAATACACAAAAAGTAAAGTCCTCGAGGGCATTGCAGCGATAGTGTCCGCCCAAGACACAGATGAAAAGCGACACGCTGGCCTCCAGGAAGTCTTTAAATTCATTGTCGCGGACGCCATGCAATCGGTCAACGCCGCCAAAGTCGAAAGTGATCCGGAGAAGGGTCAAGTCCTCGCCCTCACGACGCTAAAGTGCTTGGCAGGCGTGGGAAAGGCCATGTCAGGGTCTGATGAAGACATTATCGACTTGGTGACCGAGCGCACTCCTTCACAGTATTGGACTGCGGGCCCTGGCAAGGAGATTCAGAATCAAATCATCAACTTTGTCAACTACTTGACGCAGATATATCCAGACAATTCTGACCTCATTGAGACAGCCTGCAACATTTTGCGCATCGGCATAAAGGAGACGCTCCCAGGACCATTCGTTATCCCGGCCTCTGCACATATTGATTGGATCGTAAAGACCAACATACAAACTCCCCGAGTCCCCTACATTCTGGAAACCGCATGTTGCTGGATCTCGTCCAACAAATCGGGCAAGACGGAGGATTACCAGGCGCAGGCGCAGCGTCTCATGCATTATATCCTCACCATCATGCAGGCGTTGCAGCACCCGCGAACCGACCCAGAAATCGCTCTAGGCTGCATTGAAGTCATCCAAAAGTTCATCAACACAGACGCACAGATCTTGACTTCTCAGCAACCGGATGTGCTCAAGGGAATGTTTGACTTTTCCGTAGAGTGCATCAAGTCTCCCGAGGTGTTGCCAAAGCGCGCCTCTGCGCAGCTATGGAAGGACATATTCGAGCTGACGAGCAAGACGACGAGCGACGATCAATCCACGGGCCAGGAAATTGTGAATCATTTTGGCCAGGCAGTCAGCAATGCCCTGATTGACAACGTATGCGGCGAGGTGGACCCGTCGAGCCTGGAGCACATCATCATTCCGCTCCGCAAGCTCCTTCTGTCGGACCGGAATGCGAAGACTTACATTACGAATGCACTCGGTCAGAACGCCCTCCTACTTCGAGTCAAGGACGATCCGAACGTTGGAGAAATTGTGCGCAAGTTTATCGAAGGTCTTACAAGGTTAGTTTTAGCTGTGTAGCCACATGTACAGAGTATCTAACATATTTACAGGAATGCCCGGAACTCTACGGCCTTCAAAGAGACCGTGAAGGAGTTCTACCAGCGATGTAAGGTAATGCACATGCAATTCGCGCCGCCGATGCACCCCGGTCATCGTTATGCTCAATCTATCGTAGCACGCAACACAATATGAGGCCTAGACGACTCTGCTTCTTCGACCCGAGTCTCGCCATCACCGCCCGTGATGCTACTAGAATTCCGCAAACGTTGCCAGGGCGAACGTAATACCGAGGGAGAACTTGAAGGCCATGTTATCCAGCATCAGCGACTGCACATCGATCGAGTGGAACCGCCGCTGGAAATACGAGTACGGAATGACCTGGATGCCGCGCGCCTCGATGAACTGCAAAGTCAGTCAGTTTTCAGCGCTTGTGACCGCATACCTCTGCGTCTGCATTGGGGATCCACGAGGAGGAGCATGGTAGCATGGACATGGCGCAAAATACCCACTCCCCCCTCAAAGTAGAGATACCACATAGATACAATCCATTCTCCCCATCCACGTACCTGCACAACCACAATCCCCAACCCAATCAACACCGCCAACGGCTTGCTAAACACGCTGACCCCCAAGCCCCCCAGCACACCCAACACGCTCCCCAAACTCATCTGCCGCACCACGCGCGCCTTTCCTCCTGCACTACTGCGCCTTGTGTCTGGTGTTCGAGCGTTGGACCCGCGGTACCGAGACGTGAGATCAGAGGTGATTTTTGCGAGCGGGTCGGGAGAGTCGCAGAGGATGGGGCGGCGGCGGTGGAGGAGGGGGGCGAGGGGGAGGAGTAGGAGGGGCGTGGTGAGGAGGAGGGGGAGGCGGAGGCCGGGGTGGAGGAGGGACATTGTTTACGGTTTTATTGGGGAGTTTGGTTTCAGGTGGGGTGGGATGGGATGGCCGGGGGTCAATTGGTTTGAGGAGAAGGATTAGGAGGGGAGGAGAGTGGTTGGAGGCGAGGTGCGGTGCGGTGGGTTGGGGAGATGGTGGTTAGTGCTGATGTCATTGGCTGATGCTGGGCGTGGAAGTGGGGCTAAGCGGGATTGGGGGTTAGTGCAGTGTGGACCCTGGATGGTTTCGTGTTTTGAGGAAGTTCGAGGATTGACGTCGCGATTGTCGCTTTGTGGCTACGGCGATGGTGTTGATATTTCCGCCTTGAAGTTTTTGTTCGTTCGCTTGTCTTTTCTCTGTTCCTGAGCGGGGGACTGTCGTGTTGAGGCTTGGGCTTGGAGTCCTCGACCGAGTCCCGCCAGCAGAGGGCCCACCGATTAATGCTGCAGAACCTGTCGGCTGCGTCTTGACATTGGAACTGGTTCCTAGAGCTCATCCTACCACTAATATCACTGCCATAGCTCTCAAGACTGCGTTTCGGGAACTCAATCGCGCCTCGACGACACTTCTGGCTCTCGCAATAGCTCTACGCCCTCGCCCAAGATGGCGCGTTTTCAAACGCTATCGCTGGTCCTCGCGAACCTCCTCATACCCGCTGCAATTCTAGTCTTCGCGACCGGATTCTTCCCGTATAAACCTTTCATGCCCGGCCTCGCGGTATATGAGAAGTTGGGATGGGAGGAGAAGATGGGATGGACTAAAGAGCCGGAGCCACAATTTGACAGAGTCGTGTTCATGGTGGTAGATGCGCTGAGGAGCGATTTCGTCTTCAGTAGCGAGAGTGGCATGTCGTTCGTTCAGGGGTAGGGTGGCCTCGTTCAAAGTCTGGAAAATGCTAACGGGAGCAGGTTGATACGGTCTGGTGCCGCCATACCATTCACGGCGCATGCTACATCGCCTACTATAACGATGCCTCGCGTCAAAGCTATAACAACCGGCTCCATACCCTCCTTCCTCGACGTGATTCTCAACTTTGCCGAAAGCGATACTTCGTCCACGCTCGCTGCACAGGATACATGGCTCGCGCAGCTAAAAGCAAAGCAGGGGGGGAAGCTGGTCATGTACGGCGATGACACATGGTTGAAGCTGTTCCCAGGCTTCTTTGAGCGCGCAGACGGCACGAGTAGTTTTTTCGTTTCGGTCAGTAGGAACCCCCAGCACGCGTCGTATGCGATGCGCATAGATATAGAATGGCATATTGATTTGGAACCAGGATTTCACCGAAGTCGATAACAATGTGACACGCCATGTGCCTGACGAGTTGCTGAATAGTGACTGGAACGCAATGATTATGCATTATCTGGGTCTTGATCATATCGGGCATAAAACGGGCCCGAAAGGTCCGAATATGATACCCAAGCAGATCGAGATGGACGGAATCGTTCGAGACATCTACGAGGCCATTGAGAATGAGGATCATTTGGCCAATACGCTCTTTGTAATGTGCGGGGACCATGGCATGAATGAAGGCGGCAATCATGGTGGATCGGCGCCAGGAGAGACGTCGCCAGCTCTCGTCTTCATGTCGCCGAAGATCAAGAAGATTACAGAATTCCTGGTTCGCGAATCTCCCATCGAGCAAACCAGCGACTTTGAATACTACAAGAAGATTGAGCAGAGCGATATTGCGCCCACGCTTGCCGGCCTGATGGGCTTCCCAGTCCCAAGGAACAACTTGGGCGTCTTCATTCCAGAGTTTCTCCACTTCTGGGACGAGGGTACGGATCGAGCGAGGCTTCTCCTTCACAATGCGCAGCAGATGAAGAAGATTATCGAGGCGAACTTTCCGGCCTACAGCTTCGCTGATGAGGTGCAAGAGATGGACTGCGAGGGCAGTTTGAGTAGCGGCAAGGAACTGGCGTGTAAGTGGCAGAAGGCTGTGCAGGTAATGTCGACAATGGCGACTATCCATCCTCAATTGAGAGTTCAGTACCTCTACGATGTAAGTCAGTCCGCGTACCCTTGCACGACCACCTGCTAATCCCACCTAGTTCTGCCGCACCGCCCAAGAAATCATGTCCAGCACCGCCTCGAATTATGATGTTCCCCGCCTCGTCTTCGGCACCGCCCTCGCCTTTCTCTCTGTCGTGTTGTCGGTCCTAGCCATCCGCCCCGACATCAGAAACCCCTCCTTTTCAGGCCTCTTCTACACGCTCACGCTCATCCTCTACACCGTGCTCATGTTCGCCTCTTCTTATGTCGAAGAAGAACACCAATTCTGGTACTGGCTCACCTCGGCCTACTTCTTCGCGCTCTTCCTCTCCTCGGTCCAGAAACAGTGGCTCCCGTGGCCCATCCTCCACCCAGCCGTAATGCTCCTCGTCGTCTTCCGCATCGCTCGGCGATGGAATCAGACGGGGCAAAAGTACGCCGGCGCGCCGGACATTGTGCATTCTGGCGTGCTGGAATGGGGCAACAACATCGTGCTGTGGAGCTTAGTGGGCGCAGCGTACATGGACAATACGATTCGCTTGTCGAGGCACGTTGCGAGGAGTATTGCGAATTACTGGAATGCGGACGCAGAGGATGGGGAGAGCGAGAGGTTCATGGGGACGATGGCGGTGCTGCCGTCGGGGGTCACGGCTTTCATCTTCAAGTTGGCGTTTACGGCGAGGGACGCGCCTGAGCTGGTGCGCTGGCCGAACCCGGATATGATGCACTGGCTCGAGAGCGTGGATCTCGTGCTATTTGCTCGCATGGTGTTTGGGGGTCTGGGATTGTCTGCTGCGTGGCTCATATATGCGGAGTGGTAAGTCTAATACCCTACCCCTCGTTGCTACGAACCCATGCTAACCCACCTCCCATCGCAGGAGGAAATCTCGATCGCCCAAACACGTCAAAGGCAGCGGAGGTAACTCTTATCCCCTCCCCCTCCTTTCCTCCCCCCCACTAACCCACCCGCAGCCCTCGCCCTCTCCCTCTTCGACACCCTCACCCTAATCCTCCTCACCCAAACCCGCACCTCCTCCCTCCCCCTCTACCTCCTCTTCCGCCTCACCACCTTCTTCCTCACCCACCTCTCCACCTACTCCCCCAGCACCTCCCTCTCCCCAACCACAATAACCACCACCACCCTCCTCCTCACCCACACCTCCTTCTTCCTCCTCGGAAACACAAACTCCATCTCCAGCATCGACCTCTCGAACTCGTACAACGGCGTCGCAGGCTACAACATCTCCCTCGTCGGCCTGCTGCTGTTCGTCTCCAACTGGGCCGGGCCGATATACTGGAGCTTGGCGGGCTTGATACTGCTCGGCGCGCACGGGTCCCGCGCACATAATATCGACGTGTCGGAAATGGACGCGCGAGATTGGATTGCCGAGGAGCGAGCGCATCTTGTGCGTCTCGCGGACGCGGAGAAGGAGAAGGGGGAGCGCAGGACCGGGTGGGGGGCTTGGAGGAGGCATGTTGCGCTGCTGACGTTGGGGCAGGCGGCGGCAGCGGTCGCGGTTATGGGGGCGTGTACGGTGTTGAGGACGCATTTGTTTATTTGGACGGTGTTTAGTCCCAAGTTTTTGTATGCGATGGCTTGGGGGACGGGGTTTCATTTGGGGGTTACGGTGGGGGTGGGAGGGGGGTTTTGGTGGGTGGGGGGGTGGTGAAGGTTTCTTCTCTCTGTGTGTCTTTTGTTTTGTTGTATAGCGAGGAGGCAAGGTTGGATGGAGGGGGTATCTAGATGCATGCATGCTTTTCCGCTGTTGACTATTCATCATGGTCCTTGGACCTTGAACCGTGAACCATAAAAGAAGGAAAAAGGAAAAGAAAGATAGGAAATTTTAGATATCCTCAACCCAGTGCAAAACCCCCCTCTCATCCCGAAACAGACTCCCCTTCTGCTTCTCCCTCCTCTCCATCTCGTCGACGCGCAGATCGGCCGCGAAGCGCTCTTGCTTGCCGTGCTGCTGCTCCAGCGCTTCGAAGGGGGTGCTTGCCTCCCCTTTCTCCTCCTTCTTCTCTTTCTCCTTCTTCTCCTCTTCCACTTTCTCCTTGCCCTTTGGGCTCTCTGGGCGCTGGGGGCGGGCTGGTGGTGGTGGCGGTGGCGGCGATGGTGGTGCGTCTTGCTCGCGCTTGAAGAGGCGCGAGGCCTTTTCTTTGAGGGAAGCTGTTGGAGGGAAGGGGTTGTTGTTTAGTTATTGCGAGGAGAGGAAAGCTGCGTTTGTGGAGTTACCGACTCTTGCTGAAGAGAGGCATTTTGGTGGTGCCGGTGGTGAGGAGGAGGTGGTTGTGGTTCTGGCGAGTAAGGAGAGAGGAGGGTTGGGTTTGATATTTAAGGGAGTGTGAGGGCGCGCTGGCATGTGTGTGGGTGAAGGTGCTTCGGGGTGATAGGGACTAGTCACTTTCACTTGCTTGACTACCTTGCCATCTTACATCTAGATCTCGAGCTGGGTATTATACGTCTAAAGTAGCTTAGTACATGTGTAGAGATCGTAGGAGCATTACTTACCACGCCAAAGTATTGAGTGAATAATGATCAAATCTCACGTTAGACATGGAAAAGTACAACATCACCGATGCATAGGTCAGGACATGATTGTGGGTTATTTCATTCGACTATCGGGATTTTTCCCATCATGTTCGCTCGAACATTGAGCGGCTTCATCATTGCCGCAATCAAGTCGAAAGCATGCAGTGATTGTACCGTGCCGTAAACCGTGAAAGTAAAGATGAGCAGGACCGGGGAGCCACCCTTAACACCGACCGTATAATTCCATTTCCATCATCAAGTCCGGTTGTAGGTGCGCCGCGGCGGCCATCTGGAGATACGTGTAGGGGATGAGGCTGAGACGAAAAGAGGCAAGCTGCATCTACCGGTCTTCGGCCCACTCGTTCTCGCGGCGGATCTGGTCCTCCTCCTCGGGCGTAAAGTCGTTCTGAATGTTGAACGTCTTGCGGATCTCGTCAGGCGACTTGCCCTTGATCATGTTGGCGACCGTCTTGCATCCAACATCGAGGAGAGCCTTGATATCGAGGTAGTTGGCGGCGAGAATGATCTCGAAGAGCATCTCCTGGTCAACCTGCATGAATTTCTGGTCCCAGTCGTCGATGTCGGTGGACTTCTTCCGAGAGTCCGAGTCGTCGTCCTGAGAAGCCGGGGGGTCTTTGCGGTGATGGTCGCACCACTCGAGCACCTTCTTCATGACTGCCTCATTGACCTGAAATAGATTAGCAAGTCGTTGAGATGGTTGGGCAAGGGCAAGCACGAACGTTGGGAATGGGAATGGCCTCGCCAGATTCGCCACCAAGATCCTCAAGCAAGTTCTTGATGAGGATGGAGCGCTCGGCCACATCGCGGTCCACCTTCATGTCGATATTGTCAGAGGTGGTGAGGGTGATCTTTGGGGGCTCTGCTGCGGATGCCATGTCGTCTGCGGGACTGGGTGGACGTCGCAAGTGCGGGGTTTGGGCACGCCGTGTGTGAGGATAGCTGGACGACGGAGGGCTATCAGCGTGGTCGTGGGGTTGTGTGCGTGTAGAAGGGAAGCTTCAGGCGGCGCGGGGAGGGAATAAATACCTTTGAAGCGGGTGAGTGAGGGTTTGTTCTGGTGAAGGCAGCAACCATGGCACCGCCCTCGGAAGCGGCGAAGCCTCACGCACAGTCACGCGCTAGCCGCTTCGGGCCAGGCTCAGGCTGCCGGCGTTTGTTGCTCTGGCTTTGACGACGGGCCGTTCGCTGGCCTGCTCATGTGGCTCATTCTGCACATTTCCAAGTCACCTTCCATCAGCTCATTAAACCACCAAACCCGTCGTGGACAGTCGTGGGTAGTCGTGGGCAATTGCCGCCCCGGCAGACGAAAGCGACCACGGGCCGCCTGTGCAACAATCGTGGCTCTTTGTCAGACCAGTGGTTCCATCCATGACTGAAAATGGCAAGCTGGCCAGTTCGCCAGACGCAAGGGCAGGAGAAGGACAAGTCTGAGCGAGTCCTCCACTGAGCGGACGCCCATGGACTCGACTCTCAGACTTGCCATGGCACACGATGCATTGGACTCGACACGGTTCAACATTCGAATGGCTTCTTCCCGCAATGACTGCTCTCGTCGCTGCTTCGGCCACGTCAATGCGCATGCAAAGAGGTTGACCTGACCTGACTGTCGAATCACGTCTGCCGTGACTTGTCCAGGCGCAACCCCCCACGTGACCGCGCATTTCTGCCAAGCGCCGCTGATGGCATGAGCACAGCGTCGGCGGCGTCGTTTGCGGCTATAATCCATCCCCATCTTACCAAGCCGTCAGACGGATGCCCGCTAATTATTCTCAAGTCGCGCCCGTTCATAATGAATCAATCTCTCCCCTCCCTGTCCCTCTGCCTCTGCTCTGTGAATCAAGTTGCGCGCCCCGTACCCCTGGACTCCGGCGTGGTCGTAGCACCACCAACGACTGGTCTCTGATCACGCAGCGACCGGGCTATTGCCTGGTGATCGCAACTTGATTTCTGCCTCCTCAACAACACACCATGCGCCTGCGCGACGCTGCTTGCTTGCACGTCGCATCTCTTCGCTCAGGATGTGGCGGCGCACCTACTTTCTGCTGATTCTCGTGCGCATCTACTTTGCACTGTCGCCCAGCTACCTGCATCCCGATGAAAACTTCCAGGGCCCCGAGGTCATCGCTGGTACGCATTCCTGAGCTGCCCAACATTCCACACATATCGAGACTGACTTTCTTTCGCCTGCAGGCCGCGTCTTCTCCTACCCAGTCCACCAGACGTGGGAGTTTACCTCGGACACGCCCATCCGCAGCACCTTCCCGCTATGGCTCGCATACGGCTGGCCCATGTACCTCCTGCGCTGGCTCTGGGAGGGCTTTGGATACGATGACGTCTCGCCGTCGGTCGTCTACTGGACACTGCGCGTGCTGATGGTCACGTTGAGCGTCGTGCTGGAGGACTGGGCCATCCAGGAGCTGGTGCAGTCGACGCGCTCAGCGCGACGCGTCGTGGTGCTCGTCGCTTCGTCGTACGTCACCTGGACCTTCCAGACACACACCTTCTCCAACAGCCTGGAGACGCTGCTGGTGATTTGGAGCTTGGTGCTTATACAGCGCATAGTCGGTGATAAGGTTGGTCTCACGCGTCGGAATGCAGCTCCGATCCTGGCTTGCGCATCCGCTAATCGGGCCTGCAGAAGCGCTCAGGCGTCTTAGCCTCCTCCCTCGTCGGCTTCCTCGTCGTCGTGGGAGTATTCAACCGCATTACCTTTCCTGCCTACCTGCTGCTGCCGTCCTTCAGTCTCTTGCCTCATTTTCGGCGCAAGTATGCACACCTCGCTTTGCCAAATGACCGCGACTGACCACATACAGGCCATTTTCCCTCGTCTTTATAGCCGCGTTCGCTCTTTTGACAGCTTTCATAGCCATCTGCGTTGATACTGCCTTTTATACCCCCGGCGAATTCTCCTTCACCAAGACGTTCCGCAGTCCAATCATCACGCCCCTCAACAACTTCAACTACAACAGAGACTCGACCAATCTCGCCCAGCATGGACTGCATCCCTACTACCAGCATATCCTTGCGAACCTGCCGCAGCTGCTTGGCCCAGCCTTCCCGCTTCTCTTCTTCCTACGCCGAACACACATCAATCCTCAACTTCTCTCTGCCATCTCTGGAGTCGGTCTCCTGAGTGCCTTCCCACACCAAGAAGCGCGCTTCCTACTCCCCGCAGTGCCCCTCATCCTCTCGTCGATACGTCTCCCACGATCGCAAATCAAGCTCTGGGTCACTTCATGGATAATTTTTAATGCCGTACTAGGCGTATTGATGGGCACCTATCACCAGGGCGGAATCGTGCCCGTCCAGATCCACATCGAAAAGACCAACGAAACCGTCTCACACGCCTTTTGGTGGAAGACTTATAGCCCGCCGACGTGGCTGCTGAATGGCAAGAACGAGGAGCTGAAGACGGTGGATCTCATGGGCATGCCGGGCGCCCAGATGCTCGAAGAGGTCAAAGCCGCCCTGCCCCCTTGTCGAACACGCAAGCCCCCTGCCGTAGACAACAGGGCTGTTTACCTTGTCGCGCCTCGCAGCGCGTGGTTTCTCAAACAGCACAAGATCCGAAAGGAGGTCGGGCTTGAAGAGGTCTGGAGCTACAAAAACCACCTGAACCTCGACGATATGGATTTTGCAGACGACGGCGTCTGGCCGACGCTGTTGAGAGTCGTCGGAGACCGAGGTCTCGTGGTCTGGAGAGTGAGCAGGAACTGCTGGGCCATCCCAGCATGAGCGACTCGTTTGTCACTAGTCTCTGATATTCACCATTTGCGAAGGCGTCATATAGATTGGCAGGGCAGCCTCGATACTCAGATTTTTTTTGTGTTTTGGACAGCTTCGACACTTGATACCCTCTTTGGCGAGAATGATATCTTTTCTAATTTTAATAATATACGCATGCTTGCATGCTGGTTTCTGATGCGTAGACTGACTGCTGTTGTACATATGCATGCCGCTCTATCAAGCACACCATCACTCACCACCCACTATCGTACACAAACCCATGCCTACCCACTCACAACGCTCCCCCCAACACCCTCACAATCCACATACTCAACCTAACCCCCACCCCCACCCTCCTCTCCGGCCTCTCAAACTCCTCCTCCCCAACCGTCTTCGCAAACTCACTCAACCACCTCACTTCCTCCCCCAACCTCGCCCTCAACCCCTCATCACTCGTCACAAGCACAACATTCGCCTCCAAATCCAACTCATACGACCTCTTCGTATAATTACTCGACCCTACCACCGTAACACACGGCTCCTCCCCCCCCTTCCCCTTCCCCTCTGGCAACGCAACCCACAACCCCTTCGCATGATACGTCCACCCGCCCTCCTGCCCATTCACCCCCCTCTCCCACTCCTTCAGCTTCACACTCCCCTCTAACCCCTCATACCTCACCCTGCGCAAAAACTGCCTCGCCAGATACGTGTAGGCCGCAGGCAACATACCCGACACCCCCTTGGACCCGTAAAACCCGTTGGCGTGGGGATGCGCGGTTAAGATCGTGCCGGCGGCCGGCCGGGTGCGCAGCAGCATGCGGCGGAAGGCGGGGGGCGAGTTGAAGTAGCCGGCTGTGAAGGTCCAGGATGAGGGGTTGAAGGGCGGGGTGGAGAGACGCGTGAGGAGGGTTGTGAGGGCAGGGAGCTCGGTGCTGGTGGGTAGGAGGGGGACGAGGGAGGTTATGGGGTAGATTGTTGTTGTGGAGGGAGAGGGGGAGGGGGGGG
>ML996201.1:0-116831 GCA_010093805.1 Polyplosphaeria fusca
TGGTGGGGTGCGGGCTTCGAGCCAGAGGCTTCTCAGCCAGCTGCTTCTGCGTTTGATAACGCTGCAGCTGCACAGTGGCCGCAATGGAGAGCTGGAGGATCGATGTGATCGATCTGGGTGCTACAGGTCGGAAGCGCGGCCGAGGGCCATAACCTGTTGAACTGGGGCAAACTGATCGGGAGGAAGCAAGTGTTGATTGTAGCTTGGTTGCTTGAGCTCTCGCTGTGCGCGAGCTCAAGGAGGGCTATCTATCCAGAGCTGAGCCTAATCAGGCTAGCCTGCAAACGCCGTTGTGTGTGAGGTCATCACCTCGATATCCACCCTCTGACATGTTTGAGTGTAGATCCATCAATGCTTACTGATAGTGATCGCAGAAAGGCTTGCGCTCCGACGCAATTCCAAATGGTTATGTGTGTTAATTTGACTGCTTCAAACGTACGCAAAAGCCACGCCTCTCCGCTGCTGATATCTAGATTGTGCAGTGTCAACTGCTTAAGCGACGTATATCGGTCCGGGCTTATGTCGGTCCGTTGGAGGAAGTTGTTCCAATACGGCTGTCGTATTCCCTTAGCCCTCTTGTGATCGAACGCGGACAGATGCAAGCGCTCTAGCTTCGTCCGATGGGAGAATAGCACCTCAAGATCGCCATCGAATTGCGCTTGGTTCATGTACCTGCCGATATGAACATCAATTGTGCGGGCGGACAGAAATGATTGAATAATGGCTGAATCGTACAACTTCGGTCCGTTCGAAGCCACTTCTGGGCTAGTCTGACCGGCTAGTGTTATGTGCACGTTTTCCAAGGTACGTTGTTTGGCCAGAAGCAATTTGGCAGAAGCAGTCGATAGAAGTTGATTAGAGAACAGCCTGTGACAAAATTACGGTCTGTTTGGATACTGATCAGAAAGCAGCTACCTGAAGGTTCTCAGCTTATCATCCGGGAATACACTCAGGATGTCGTGGACTGCCTGAATCATTTCTCTTGATGTTGCTCTGTCGACATCCGAGGGGACATGGTGCTCGCTTGAATAGACTTGATTTGAGAGACCTGAGAATGAGTTCATGGGATCAGGTGCGGCAAGAATAGGAGAAATGTCAAACTAAGCGTCAGTTAAATGGTCAGCTTCGATTGTCTTGGGCTTCTAGTGCGCTTTGCAGCTCGGCATGCGAGTGCTTGAAGCTGGGATTAGTGCCTGTCTTGGACAGGAAAGAGGTGCTGTCTCTACATGGAACAAGTGGCCAGGCTCTGGTCTGCACGCGCATGGCTCGCTTACCATTGTCAGGCTTCGCGTGTGTTTTAGCTTGTAGCGCTCATCCTTTTCCTGGCAACGGACCGATTCCAGAAATCTGGTCGTCTGACGTCTGTGCCGAACATTGATTTCGATATGGGCATAGATGAGAGGCAAGACAAGGGTACAAAGTGTCTTGCAGCTCCGAGACAGGGCTTTCATGCCATCCTTTGATGTGATCTACATGCAAGAGGTGTGAGCAGTGAGCTGAACGGGGTTTGCAACTCGTACATAAGCTAGAACCATGAGCTGGAGCTCGGGCGTCAGGGTCTCTAGGCGACTACTCATGATGGCTTGTTGAGATGGAAACGACAATGTGTTGCTTGAGTGGTGAGTGGTGAGTGCCCAGTTGGTTGACCTATCTTGGCAAGCACGTCGTAGGTGGGGAATCACGTGAGAGCGGCTCGGATTATCGCCGGCGCCGGTGGCAGGTGGCTACGCTGCGCTGAGCTGCCCCGCGTGTTCTTGCCCTCACTCCTGCTTCACCCACACCCACTCCCACGACTGCTTCGAGCCAGTGGCCTTGATCAGGCCGCACGGCAGGCGCACATGGACGACTTCAACAGCGAGTCAGACAGTGACTACACGAGCTACTGGCGGGACTGGGTGAGTTACAACCGCTTCCATATCCCTCCAAGCTCGCCCATCGTACTCAATGGCATCCTTCCATCATGCAGCCCACAGGCCGCCGCGTCTTGGCTTTCGCCGCAGAAGCGCATATAATCCTTTCCCGGAATATGTCCGCTCTGTAGTATTTGCCTTGCGCGAGTTTTTGCTCACATGAAGGCAGTTTATCTCCTCCCGCGGCAACGAGTACTTTTGCGAGATCGATGAAGAGTATCTTACGGATCGCTTCAACCTGACCGGTCTTAATACGGAAATGTATGTATTCACCGGGCAAAGACCGCTACTGGTGCTGAACAATCTGGGCCGCCCTCACTGCTGAGGAAATATCCGCTGACTGTTCCCAGCCAATACTACCAACATGCATTGGACCTAGTCACGGATGTCTTTGACTTCGACTGCGACGATGACATGCGCGAAGCCATCGAGAAGTCGGCACGGCATCTCTACGGCCTCGTGCATGCTCGGTACATTGTGACTACCAGAGGCCTCGCAAAGATGGTACGCGTTCTATCTACACCTACAGCATCCAAGCTAACCGCCATGACCTAGCTCGAGAAGTTCAAGAAGTCCGACTTTGGCAAGTGTCCCCGCGTCATCTGCGAAGCTCAACCCCTCCTCCCCATGGGCCAGTCCGACGTCCCTAATACCTCCCCCGTCAAGCTCTACTGTGCGCGCTGCGAGGACCTGTACAACCCAAAATCCTCGCGCCACGCCGTCATCGACGGTGCCTACTTCGGTACCTCGTTCCACAACATCCTCTTCCAAGTCTACCCCGCGATGCTACCTCCAAAGTCTCAGCGCCGATACGAACCTCGGGTCTTCGGCTTCAAGGTGCATGCTGCAGCTGCACTGGGTAGATGGCAAGCCGACGAGCGCGAGAAGATGAAGGACCGCCTCAAGGACGCGAAGATTGAGACTGGCTTCGAGGAGGAGGACGCGGATGAGGAAGAAGAAGAGCTGGACGATGAAGACGATGGTATGGAGATCGGCGATGGCTTCGCGAATCGAGCGCCTGCACAAGCATAAATTACTGACTCCGATCATGGTACAGACGATGACTATATTCACGTACATGAGGATCGTGCAGAGCACCAGTCAGAGGCTCAAGCGCATACTGGAGGAAACGTGCAGCCAGCAAGCAATCTTGATACTAGTTCCGATGTGTCAACGGCTGAAGACGAAGCCCAAAGGGCTGATTATCAAATAAGGACGGACGAGGAGCGCTTCAACCTTTTAGTTGAATATGTTCAATCTCAAGGCTATGACGACTGGCAGGGAATTTATTCAGACTCTTGATTAAAGGGAGAGCTCCGCAGGGCCCAACATACAGCAGCACACGGTTGCAGCAAGACTGTGAGGCCCTATTCTGTAGACAGAGCACACAATTCAAATACCCAAACCATTAGAAAGTAATCAATCATCCGTGTCTCATTATTTCCCGCTCGCTCCACTGTGCAGTGCACCAAACGAAAGGGTATCTACCTAGGTGATTTCTCCCTCGTGAGAACAAAAAAACAAAAGCATTAAAACAAGGGTAAGTCTCTCGCACCCGCTCAATCCCAAATAGCAAGAAACATTCATCGCAAATACAAGTCTCTCCAAGCCCCTTTCATACACGGCGCCAGACCCCCAATGAGTAAAAGGGAGGGGGTATTACAAGATGCAGTACATCAGAGCAAGGCCCCTCCTCGAGACTCCCCCGCTAAAAGAAAAGCCAAAGGGAAAGGGGGGGGGATCGAAACCAGTCGAAACATCCCCCCTCCCTGTTCCTCGCTCGAGAGGAAATAAATGGCCAGGCTGCTGGGGGTATAAATGGACATGGACATGTCGGATAGAGAAACACGCGCAAAAAAGAGCAAAAACGCCATCGCAATGCCATGTTAAAAACAAGGGCTCAAGTCGTCATCAATCACTGGAACCCCCCAGCAATCTTCTTAAACCAACTCCCCCTCTTCCCCCCCGCCTCACCCGCGGGCCTCCCATCCCACGTCCTGACCGGCGCCTCCGCGTACGCGAGCGGCGGCGGCGCAGCATAGCTCTTGCGCCTGCTCTTGCGGTCTCGAGCGTTGTTCTCCTCGTCGCTGGCACCCCTCACGGGCGCCGCGCCGCCGCCGTCATAGTAGCTCTTGCGGCGGTGGTGTTTCCTGTCGCTGCGCTCGCGCTCGCGGTCGGCCTTGGGTCGCTTTCCGCGGATGCGCTGCCGGATTTCCTCGTCTGCGGAGGGTGACTCTTCGTCGCCGGGAGCGTCGCGCTCGCCGGGGACGTGGTCGAGGACGGTTTCGGCGATGGGGACGGGGAGCGGGGGTTCGTCGGAGAGGGAGTTCACCCACGATGACGTCTTGTCGCCGCCCTTGGTGAGGTAGGGCGTGTTTTGTGGTGGCTCCTCGACTGTGTCGCGGCGGGAGCGGTGCTTGGGGCGTCGTTCTGCGCCGTTGCGCTCGTCAAAGTAGTCGGTGATGGGCTCGCCGTTGGCGTATGTCGAGGCGCGTTTGGAGGTTCGGCGTTCTTCGCGACGGCGGCGGCGCTCCTCTGGGTCTTCTTCCATGTGCGAACGGCGACGATCGGTATGAGGTCGGGAGGACTCATTCTCGCGGTCTTTGTCTTTGCGTCGCGAGGAGCGGTGTTCTCGCTCGCCGTCTTCGGTGCCGCGGCGTTCCTCTCGTGCAGATCGCCGTGGTTTCTTCTCCTCCATGCGACGAAGTTCAGCCTCGGCCAGTTTGTTTCGGCGCTCGAGCTCAGCCATTTGACGAGCTTTCTTGTCTGCGAGAACAGTATCCTCCTTCTCGCGCTCCCGCTGGCGTCGGCGTTCAGTCTTAGCCTCGACTTCCTCCATTTCGGCACGCTGTGTAGCCTTCTCTGCTTCGCGTCGCGAGCGACGCTCGGCCCTTCTGGCCTCCCGCTCGGGATCCGCATCGGCGCTGCCGTTGGCGCCTGTCATGGCGGCTTGCATATCAATGTCTCCATCAGGCCTGTGTGAAGTGCGACGAACGCTTCGTCGCTCGTGGCGGAGCCGTTTTGCCTCGTCTTCGGTCGCGGCGCCGCGTGTAGACGACCGCTTGCGCCGACGGCGCTCGTCCTCTGTCTCGTATGCTGTCCTGCGACGTTCGCGCCTGTCCTCATCGGTGCGCTTCCGGGATCCCAGGCCAAACATGCTCATGAAGCCGCCCGCGGCGGTTGCGGTGGCTGCTACTGCTGCCATATCTTTTGCGCCTGAATAGCCTCGTTCACGACGTGGTCGTTCGCGTCGTGGTTCCTCGGGTTGCACGGGGTCGGGGTCAAGTGGATCGATGTCGATGGGATCGTCTGCGCTGGGTGGGGCGGTCAAAGGTTCAGCTGGGGCTGGGGTTGGAGTGGCCGAGTCGTGTTTCGACCGTCGTCTATTGGATGACTCAGCCCTAGGAGCGGGCGTAGGCGACGGAGGAGCGTCCTCGTCCAGCATGTCCATGTCATCGTCGATTGGGTAGGGGTCGGGAGCGGCTGCACATAATCGGTTAGCTCCACGCGTTCGTCTGCGCCTCCAGCCTAGAACCTTCCTCGCCTTTCTGGACCGCGGGATGGTTTTCTTACCTCGAGATTTGCCTTTCTCCCTGGTGCTGGACCGTCTGCTGACGGGGCCCCTCATGCCCATCACCTTGGCCGCTTTCGACGATACCTTCATGTCTGTGTCAGTCTGAGGAGGCGACATCATTGCCGCATCCTCGTCAAATGAGGCGCGTCGGGAAAGCGTCTTTGGAGTAGCCGACGTTCGACGCGTCTTGGTGCGCGACGGCGGGGGGGCGCCGAACAGAGAGGAGAATCCTGTAGGTGCCCGGGTCGACTTTGAGCGGGATGGTGTCTTTGCGATTATCTTGTCTGAGCCTGAAGACTTGGACATGACGTCTCTCTCCTTTGTCGACGTCCGAGCCGACTTGGAGCGAGCCAAACTGGGCTTCGCAGGTGTTGCAGTGCTTGTGCCATCGTCGCCAGACTGCTTCCGTGCCGGCTTCTGCCTCTGTGCCCCGGCGGCAGCGCCCCAGAAACCCCACGAAGCTCCGTTCGAGTTGCGCACGACTTTTGCACGCTCTTTCTTCGGGGGATCTGGCTTCACCTCGGGTTCAGGTGGTGGCGTGGGGAGTTTCGCGGGCTCGTCGAGCGCATCGGCTTCAGCGGGTTCGTCAACATCCATATCTAGCATATCTTCCAGAAGTGCTGGAGGTGGAGGTGGAGGTGGAGGTGGCGGCGGCGGCGGCGGCTCTGTTTTAGTTTTGCTGCTTTTCTTAGTCTTTTTAACCTTCTTGTCAACTACAACTGGTTCTGGTTCTGCAACGGCAGGAGCGTTCAGATCAATCAGATCCATTTCGTCATCCATCGGGAAGCCACCAGGGACGGGCGACGGGTTCTTGGGTGCCTCTACAAGCGGCTCAGGCGGATCTGGGATCACAAGCGAAGCAGCAGCCTCTTTGGCCTTAGACTTTGACGACTTGACGGTAGCAGTAGCCTTCTTTGACTTGGAAGATGACTTTTTAGGTGTTGCCTCGATGACCTCTACGAGTGGTGGCTCTGGCTCTGGAGGAGGTGGCGGAGGTGGAGGTGGCTCCTCAGGTGAAGGTTCTGGCTCAGGATCTGGTATTACCTTCGATTTGTCCTTGAGAGATTTTAAACGGTCGGCAACAAGTCCAGCGGACTTGGACTTCTTAGTCGCCGACACCTTCGTTGCTTTGGGCGGCGGATCGTCCAACACCGGAGGTTCTGGTTCCTTCGCCTCTTCCGTAAGCGGAATTTCTGGCGCTGAGTCAACCACAACTGGCTCTTCCTTCTTGGGTTTAGTCTTGCGGAGCGAGATTCCCCAGGCGCTGCCCCAGCCGCCAGATGTTTCTTTCGAGCTATCCTTCTCTAGTTCTGCCAGCAAATCATCGGTTTTGCTGGCCGGAACGTCTTTCAGGAGATCGAGAATGTCATTATCTATTGGGGGCGTGGGGTCCGCAGGAGGAGGAGGAGGAGGAGGAGGTGGTGCGATTTCTTCGACAACGGCCTTGCCTTTCTTCTTCTTCGTCTTCTTAGACGAGGTTCCAAGAACCTCCTTCTCTGCGGCGAGACGGGCGGCTTCGGCCTCTTCGGCCTCCTTTGCGGCTGCAGCTGCAGCTTCTGCAGCTTCTTTGGCTTCTCGATCCAATCTCTCCTGCTCCTCACGCTCCTTCTTCTCTTTGGCCTCGCGTTCTTTCTTTTGACGCGAAGTCTCCTTTTTCTTGCTGCTCCCCCAACCCCACATACTGCTCTCCTCAGACTCCTTTTTGGCTTTGGCAGCAGCCTCTTCAGCCTCCTTGGCTTCTCTCTCCAACCGCTCGTTCTCTTCACGCTCCTTGTCCAGCCGCTCTTGCTCTTCCTTCTCAGCACGCTCTCTTTCCTCCTGCTCCAGTCGCTCTTTTTCCTCGCGCTCTTTCTTCTCCTTGGCTTCACGCTCTTTCTTCTGCCGCGCTGTCTCTTTCTTCTTCGACGAAAAGATGCTACCCCAACCAGTAGACTTCTCTTCCTCTTCCTGTTTCTTCTTCTCGGCTTCCTCGGCTTCAATCCGCGCCTTCTCGGCTTCTTCTGCCTCAATACGTGCCTTCTCAGCTTCCTCTTCCTCAATACGTGCCTTTTCAGCCGCCTCTTCAGCTTCTTTGCGCTCTTGCTCGAGACGTTCCTGCTCTTTCGCTTCTTTCTTTTCTCTAGCCTTCTTTTCTTTGGCAGTCTCGTTCTTCTTAGGCTTGGATGTTGTTGGAGTGATACCCCAGCTACTCCACGCGCTCTTAGCAGCATCGGCAGCAGACCCGTCTTTCTTGTCTTCCACTTTGGGCGAATCGAGCTGAATTAAATCGTCACACGTGTCTTTGGGTGTCTTGGACGAGCTAGACTCCTTGGTTGCTATTTTGCTTAATTTTCCACCGTCATCAGCTGGCTCGTCCTTGCCCTTCTTCTTCTTTTTCTTGGAGGAGGAGGCGAACCCCCAAAGATCGTCATCCTCTTTCTTTTCTTCAACGACAGGGGCCTCAATTGCCTTCGGCGGGGGAAGTTCTGCGTCAAGCAAATCATCCAGTCCAGTCTTTTCTCCGGGCGGTGTAGGTACGGGAGGTGGAGCGAGTACAGAGCCTTTCTTTCCCTTCTTAGTCTTCTTGCTGAGGTTGAAAGTCGCGCTGCCCCACGGATCTTCCTCGTCCGGCTTTTGCACTGGAGTAGTAGTGTCATCGTTGACTTCAACAGGCGCGTCTTTCTTGGGATCCTTTTTCGTCTTTTTCTTACCCCAGGAAAACCCAAAATCGTCTTCTTCTTCTTTGGGCTCCTCGACGCCATCTGGCTCCTGTACAGCGGTGTCTGGGGTGACTGGGTCAGGTTCAGGCTCGTTCTTACCCTTCTTCTTCTTCTTTGCACCACCCCAGATAGTGCTGAGTCCCCAATCGCCACCTTCCCTCTCTTCCTTCTCCGGTTCAGGCTCTGGGTTGGGCACAGCGGGTGGCGGTGCAGGTGCCTCTGGCGGGGGTTCGTCCACGCCTTTTTTGCCCTTCTTACCTTTCTTAGTGGTCGTTGTATTAGCCCAATTCATCCAATCATCGCCTGCCTTATCTTCAGCAGGTGGCGGCGCTTCCTCAACGATCGGATCCGGCTTCGGCGGGTCAGGAACAGCAGCGGAAAGAGAACCTTTCTTGGCTTTCTTCCCTTTTTTCGTAGTCGCAGTTGTGCCCCAACCACCCCAGTCATCTACGGATGTCGTTTCTTCTGCCACTGGCGTGGGCTCAGGCACGACTTCGGGCTCGGGCTCGGGTTCTGGTACTGGCGCATCTTCCTTGCCTTTCTTGCCCTTCTTTTTCTTAGAAGTCGTCGTTGTTCCCCAAGCTGATTCGCCCCAGATATCATCATCTTTTGGCGGGTCAGGTTTCGAGGGTTCAGGTTCAGGCTCAGGCTCTTTGACGGGCTCAGGCTCGGGCACGGGCTCGATCGTCTTGCCAGCCTTTTTACCCTTCTTCTTATCCTTTTTGGAGAGCCCGAATCCCCACTCGTCCTCTTCTGGTTTCTTCTCTTCGACAACGGGGGCGGTCACGGTCACGGGCACGGGTTCTGGGTCAGGCTCCTTGACAGGCTCATCCTTTCCCTTTTTACCCTTCTTCTTCTTGGTGCCGGTAGTCGCGCTAAACGAGCCCCAATCATCGACTGCGGCCGGCGGATCGGCCGGCGGCGGATCTTCAACCTTCGGCTCTTCCTTGATCTCTTCGACCGCGATCTTCTTGCCCTTTTTGCCTTTCTTGCCGGTTGTAACTGAGCCCCATCCCCAGGCATCGTCCTCCTTGGAGGCTTCAGGTTCAGGCTCTGGGGATTTCTCTGGCTCGGGTGGAGGCGCTTCCACTGTTTCCTTCTTCTTTCTCTTCTTGTCTTTAGCGGAACCAAAAGACCATAGATCCTCGTCCTCTTTCTTCTCTGGCTCGGTGGGTGCGGGTGGCTCAGGTTCCTCTTCAATTAAAGCCGTAATACCCTTCTTTCCCTTCTTCTTATCTTTCTTCGAGTTGAAACCAAAACTACTCCAGCCATCGTCTTCTGGAGGTTTCTCAGTGGCCGGTTCGGGCGCAGGTGTGTTGAAAGCATCGAAGTTGAAGTTGAAGCCAGAGTCATTGCCAGCGTCCTTCTTCTTCTTGTCGGAAGAACCCCAGGGATTGTCGTCCTTCTCTTCCTTGTCCTTCGACCCATCGGTCCCGTCGAATCCCCAAGAAGACTTGCTGCCCCAGCCAGAAGTCCACGAGCTGATACCGCCGCCAAGGCCGCCAAAACCGAAACCTGACGATGTTTTGCCGCCTGAATCGCCAAAGCTCATGTCAATTTTCGGTGCGCCACCGCCCGAATCTCCAAGATCGATATCGTCGAATGTTGTTGCGGGCGCTGCAGGTTCAGGATCCTTTGGAGGTGGAGGTGCAGCGTCGGCCGCCTATCGTGAGGTTAGCTTACTGCAACGTGTAATTAAGCAACCGAGATTACGAACCTTCCCCTTTTTCCCCTTCTTCTTCTTCCCCGCGGTCGCAAACGTTCCCCAATCATCGGTGGGATTAGCCTCATTCACCTGATCGGCCCAGCTAAGATCACCATCGGCAGTTGTGGCAGCTGCAGCCGCAGCATCCTCGTCCTCCTTCTTCTTGCGCTCTGCCTCTTCCTCCTCCTCTTTTCTCTTGCGCTCCGCTTCCTCCTCTTCTTGTTGCGCCTTTTTGCTCTTCTTCTTCTTCTTGCCTGTGTTCCAATCTCCCCACTCGTCATCATCACCGCCATTTCCCTTGTCTCCCCCATCTCCTCCGTCACCACCACCACCCGCGCCTCCATCGGCGGGAGGATCGCTGCCGTTGTTACCACCGTCGCCTGCCGCTTCGTCTTCCTTCTTCTTGTCCCCGTCATCGTCCCAATTGAATGCGTTGTTTTTTTTGTTGGCAGCGGCCGCCTTCTGTTTCTTCTTTGCGTGGGATCTGACTCCCTCTTCATTGTAGCTGAAGTCTACACCCGCATACAATGACTTCTCGTCGATGTATAAAGAAGAAGTAGGGGAAGTGTCGCAGCTCAAACGCAAGCAATTGGGAGCGCTGGAGCATATTGAAGGATTCAGCGATGGGAACGGGGTATATTCTGGTGTCTGCGCATGGGCGAGGGAATCGGTGGTTGTGTAATCGGGTGGAAGGTCTGCGATGCTATCATCGTAGGGAGGGGGCGGAACGGCGTCGTTCAGGGACGCGGAGATCCAGAGTTCTGGCGGTGGCACTGGCGCTGGGGGTTGGAAATCCGCGAGGCGAGTCGCAAGATTATGAATCTACCTTGCGTTAGCAATGATGTCGTTCCTACAAATGCGAACATGACTGCAATTGCGAGTCGCGGCCTTTGAACTTCTGAGCACGGGGGGAGTTTGGGACCCAAATGCAGCTTGGACCGTAGGAGACTAGTGTCGTCATACCGAGATGGCATGGTCGTTCAGCCGACTGTTGCGCTCATTACGGCGTTCCAGCCGGTCCAATGCACTGAAGATGTCTTCCATCAGTTCTAGTATGGGCTCTTCCTCGTCGGACACGGCAGCTACGTCACTCCCAGAAGAGTAGCTGCTCGCATCCCAGGCGCCCGAGCGTCTGCTGCTGTTTTGTTTCCACGCCGCGTTGGCCCTGCTGCTCTCATCCGATCCAGTCGTCGATGGCCGCCGGGTCTTTCGTCTCGCATATGCTGCGGCGGCGGCGACGCGGCGTGAGCTGGCGGAAGGAGACATTCTGCGAGAGGCCCGAGTATCTGGAGGCGCGCACGTTGGAGGAGGGCGGCGGGAGAGGCGGGCACATGAGCGGCCGTGAGAATCCGCGAGGACTTCGCGAGAGGAGAGAGGGTGTGAGGGGGGTAGGAAGGGTGGGCGGCCGGCGAGTTGGTCGCGCAACGAGACTTGAAGCTATCCGGGCTGCAGGTCGCGATGTGTCGGCTTCTCTTTCCGAGAAGCAGGGCCCAGGAAGAAGCGAATGCAGAGCTGAAGGGTGGCCTCGAGGGCTAATTCTCCGAGGGGAGTTGGGACGGGCGACGCAAAGGGTGGAGGGCGAGCGGCGGGCGATGGAGTGTCTCGGGGCCGCGCCAGGGCAGATCGCAGGTGATGCGGGTGGGCGTGGAGGCGCGGGCGCAGGAAGGGGTATCTTGGATGCGAGTGGTCACAAGGCGCAAAATGCGTGTGGGTGTTTTGAATGGGCGTGCCGACGCCTTGTGCTCGTATGCGGTTAGAGAGCTACTCAAAACGAGGCAAGGAATGGGCACTTGATGGCCTGCGATAACGATAGGCTGTTTCAAGCGCGTCTGGTGCGCACCACGCCCGGGCCAGGAGCAAAATTCGCATCCGGGGGCGCTGAAAAGGGAGGGGCTGGCGCGCGATGACGGGACGAGTCTGAGACGAGGTGGAGGTGCGAGGGACTGACTCCAGAGCATACTACATAAGGTCCGGCACGCGTCAAGACGATCCGGTCAAGCAGTAAAATTTTGTTGGCCTAGCTGCCGCTGCTGCATGAGCCATGCGCCCTGGGCTGCTGGATCAATGCCGCAGTGCGTCAGGACGAGAAGCCGCCAGACGACGTCGTCGCCCTTCCCTGCGTATGCCCTGCGCCCGCCGTGTCCACATCCATCAAAACACCACAGAGTCCCGCGTCGCGCGCCCGCCATTGGCCTGTCCGCCGCCGACTTTTACGACATGGACGTCGTGGCTGGAGAGTGGCAAGCTCACCGCAACTTCCTGCTGAGCTGTTGCGGGCCAATGGCGCCCGGCGACACCTCGTCGGCAATCTAGCTGCCTCGTCCGAGGGAATACGCGCATGAGTAGCTCCCTCATGGCTCCGTAACCGCAATTGCCAGCGCGTCGCGGGCTCGTGACAACGCACATTGCGGACCTCGACGACCTTTGCAGGTGGGGCTCTGACAGCCTGTCGCCCGTCGATGGCAAGAAACTGGAGGGGAGGACCCACGCTCCTAGCTGGTACCGCAATTAGAGGGGTAATAGTTTCCTTGGGCCTGACCGACGGATTGACATCATACATTTGGAACTGGTCTCTATTGCTGGTCAAGCTATCCGTCGAGCGCGTGCCTTCCGTGTCTGCTCGCTCTGTTCTCCGGGTATCACTGTCTCTGGCCCTCCCACAACCAGACGCCATCCACCAATGACTATCAACTCGCAAAGAAACTCTCCCCCAGGTGGGGCTAACGTAGCGGCCGCTGCGAACGACGCCATCGACAACTAAAGCAAAAACAAAAGAAAAGGCCTGTCGAGTCTACTTGTATATGCCGCGGAAGCAAAGAAAAGACATGTCGCTTAAACGCAGCAGTACATGGTCAAAGTAAACATTACCAAGCTATGCGCTGGAAAAAGTGACAGAGAATGATATCATGTGCAAAGTCAAAATCAGAATGGCTGCCCTTCCGATACCTCTCCGTTGAGGATGCGCCGGGCTTGGTCCAGTCTTCGGCGCCATTCTTTGCGTTCGTACTGATCGCCTGAAGTGCTCTGGAGCATCCATGTAACTTGCTGGAAGCTCGACGACAGGCCGTAGATTAGCTGCTTCTCTTCCTCGCTCAGGGCAAGACGAGGCTCGGCCTGATGTGCTTCGGTCAGAATGGAGAAGATCTTGGACGTCTGGAGACCAGAGGCAAGTGCCCCAGGAGAACCAGGAGAAGACCCGCGAGACGTTTGGGACGGCGACCTAGACGGCTTGCTTCGCATGTTGATCGCCGAGTCTGGTCGAGCAGAGATGCCGTTCGTTGTTAGGCCGGGAGCAACCATCGAGTTGTGTGGGGGCAAGAGGGCTTGCGAAAACTGATCCATTTTTTCGTTTGCTTCTTCATCGTCATCTTGCTCTTCCGCCGCCGTAGCAAAGGACGCTACCGTTGATACCGAATCGACGCTGGAGTTGCGCTGGTGGTAAGAAATTCTCTTCGCCGACTGCGTAGATGCTTGCCTTTCGTGAATCGCCGTGGCTGGCCGCGTTGTCGCAACAGAGTCGGCCGAGCTCGCACTTGATCTCCGGCTCTCAGCGCTGTACGTTCCCATGGCGCTGTGAAGGAAGAAATTTTCGTAGTCAAAGGCGTCTACTCGGTCCTCGTGGCGTTCGGCAACTGGCATTTCATACACAGCATCTTCATAGACACTGCTCTCTGCACGATCGGCGTCTTCGTCTTGGCCTGACACAAAGTCGTCATCTGTCTCATCGCGCTTCCGTGCTCGAATATCTTCACCAGCCTCATCCAACTGTGATTCCGCTGCATCCTCGTAATTGCTGGTCGGGTACTCTTCATTACTCCCGACCCTTTGATGCTTTCCTGGAGACTCTACATGCTCGGGCGCGTGTTGTTGGGGGGATGCATTGGCTGGCGAGAGCCTTGGTGTCGACGGGTCGCTCTCTCTGTCGCCGTAGAGAGACTTGCGCACTAGAGATTCAACCTTTGAGCCCACGCCAGCATCGGCCGACACGGGCGTTGTCCCAGACTTGTACGCGTCTGCCCCTCCATACCATGTCTCAGCTGAGGTGAAGGGACTGGGCGTTCGAAGACTCTGCAAGCTTCGTCGACGGAGACTATCCTCCTGTGCTCGCATCTTGAGGCTCGAGATTCTGCCCTTCAAATCGTTCATCTGGGACCGCAAGTCAATAGAGGCAGACGGGGATCGTTGCTGGTCGAGATCATCTTCATACTCTGGTAGGGTCTCAAGAGCGTTTGGTGACCTGGATCCCCTAGAGTGAGAACGCAGTGAAAGATCTCGGTCCTCGCCGCTCCAGCCGTTGCTTCGGGGTTCTCGCATTACTTCGACACTACGCGATTCGCGAATTGGAAATCGACCCTGGCCGTAGCCGTCTGGAGACCAGGGCCCGCTCCCCATGCCCAAAGCGCTCGATGCTCTCTTGTTCGGTATCGCTCTGCTGAAGTTTGTGGGAGAGAAAGTCGTCTCGCTGAGCACTCTGGAGTGGCCGGGGCTGGCGGGTGCTAGTGGTGACGAGTGGTAGGCTCGCACTCTTGGGGGTATAGGACCTATTCCCGCGTACATTTTCCGGTCTCTTTCCCGTGCAGCCGCGAGTTGGTGTTGCAGTTCCGAGGCCATCTTCATGGTGTTGAAGGTGGGTGAGACGACGAGCGATTGTCGGGCGCCACGCAAATTTCCCTCCATTACCTATGCACTGTCAGCCGTTCCGTCTTGCGATGATGTTCAGAGTCCGTACATTCAATCGTTTCTTGGCATTGGCCAGAATGATTTCGGCGCGTCGACTGAGGGCAGCCGATGTGTAGCTATCATCGTCCACGTCGCTTTGCCCATCGAACCACCGGTCTTGGTCCTGGTCATGGCCATTGTCGTGGTTGCTGACGACCGGGAACTGGTCGTGCGCTTCTTCATCCTCTGCCTCCTCCAGCACCACCCCGCTATCGTCAAAGCCGCCGTAGCTATCGAAGCCCGGCCACTTGAGCGCTTCAATGTCGTCGCTGTGCACCGAGCTCGATGTATTGCTCGCCCTCCGCTCATCCTGCCTGCGCCACGCGTGCGCGGGAGAGCCCGTCAGGTTTTCGTTGATGGTCGGAGACGAGGCCAAGTTATCGTTGGGCGGGCTGCTTCGGCGCGACGCGCGATCAAACGAGCCCATTTTGCGCAGCGTCGAGTGCGACGAGCGCGCCGAAAGCTGCGGAGACTTGAGGCGGGGAGAAGGGTGCCGGCCTTGGGGAGGCGAGGCCAGCCGGATGGTGTGCGCCGAGCGGTTCGAGTGCGTGTAGAGCAGACTCGACGGCGACGGCGGACGCTCGACATAAGGGCCCGGAGAAATGCTCCGAGCGGCGTCGGCCTCTGGAAGGATCATGCCAAAGTCCGAGAGTGTTGGAGAGCGCGGGGTGGGCATGGGCGCGGGTAAAGCTGTTGTTGCTGCCATGGTCGGTCGGGTTAATTATATTGGGTGGCAGCCAAACATGGTCGAGGGAGGCGTCGATGGGCAGGGCGAGGTGGCTAGTGGCGAGCACGAGGAGGAGGACGCGTGCGACGGGCCTTTTCAGCTCAAAGTGTCTCAGGGAGTCAATGTTTAAGATTCTTGAAGACGACGGCACTGACCACACACTCTCCAGCAGCGCAGATTTAGGGGCACTAACCCGGTGCTTAGACGAGCTCCTTTCCCGGCACCTGGGCAGCAAGCCCAGTAT
The DNA here is from genome assembly GCA_010093805.1 of Polyplosphaeria fusca. NCBI lineage: Eukaryota > Fungi > Ascomycota > Dothideomycetes > Pleosporales > Tetraplosphaeriaceae > Polyplosphaeria > Polyplosphaeria fusca. The sequence goes on from ML996201.1 coordinate 15,579, forward strand.
TCTCCGGGCCGTGCCTGCTGCAATTGGAGGGCCTGGCTGCTCTTGGCTGCTCTCCCAGCTGCTAGTCGACCGCCCCTTGCGTTAGGAGAGCCAGACATCGTTCGCGTCGCCGTTCCTTCGCTCCGCCGCTCCGCAGCCTCTCACATCCAGCCATAGTCGGTAATTACTGAGTACTCCGTACCTTTGTCCTCCTCTCCACCCCAGTGGCACCGCTTCTGCTGCCTTGTACTCCGTAATTACCTCTGCAAATGGCCCACGTGCTGTGAATTGCGCTCGCGTGAGATCTGACGCGCTCCTGCTGGGGCGACCCTTGCGCCGGGTATACGCCTGCCTGGCGATAAGAATATGGATAAGACTGCCTGAGAGTGCGCGGCGGCACCTGTTGGTTGATGCTTGCTTTGTTGTGTCCGCAATATCACGCCTGCCCATCCTGCAGCACTCATGTCGCCATCAATACACATGATGCTTGCTAGCACATGACGTGCACCATGCCCATTTGCGGTCTGTTCTTCTATGCTACTCGCTTTGTCCACAAACTTGGTGTGTCCCAACTGGCTGCCATTGGCTGCAGCTGGCATGCTCTCCCCCAATGTTCAATTTCCCTATGATTGTCCCGCAATGCTACCCTTGTACTGCGCCGCCCAAATGCTTTTGTAAACCAAAACACCAGCCACGCTCATGCACCCTCGCTATGCAGTAAAGCAAATCTAATCAATATAATCAAACTTTACAAGAGTTCGTCGTCGTCGTTCCAGCCCAAGGCATCATAGATTGACCCGTCTTGGTCGTCCTTGGCGGGTTGGGATATGGCGAGCGGAGACTCAGCAACCGCGCTACTTCCTTTTGTCGGCGTTGCAAACACAGCAGCATGGACAGGAGGTGTGGATGAAATCTTCTCGGGCGATTGGAAGGCTGGAATAGTCTTCTGCGGAGTTGCAAAAATCATCTTTCGATTCACCCCTGAAAACGTGAATAGCTTCTCGCGCGGCGCTTTTGTCGGTGTCTCGGCGACACCATGTTCAGCAAGCAGGCGGGCCGTTGGGATACGTTGAGTGCTTTCTGGCCCAAACGAAGCTTTCGGGCGAATCGTCGACGACGGAATGCAAAAATCGTTGGATGGTGGGCCGTTCAACTCACTGTCTCGCAGGAACGGATTGGCCTGTCGGCTTGGGGTCCTCGCGTCGTGTGAAACGTCCATTGTCATCCGCACTGCACGCGGTGTCGCCGACACTTGAATATCTTTGGCTGGTTTCCGAACTGGATTTGCCTGCTTGCGTGACCTGCTGCTGGGACCGATACCCAGGCCTCGCTTTTCGATGTCATCTACGTAACCGCCCGCAGCTAGGCCGCGATTGGGTTTCTTGAGTGCTGAGATCGCATCCTTTAGATCCTCTGCAACCCTCTGCTTGTGCTTTATTTTCGCTGCTGCGGCAGCTGATGGTGCGCTGAGGTCGATTTCGCGGCCTTTGAGATGTTTGAAACTCGCCAGTGACTGTCTCGCTGCGGTGGATGGACTGCGTTGAAAGGGGATGGCCGAGAGGGGCACTTCGCTCACTTCTCGCTTGAGGCTGTTTAGCATCGCAGGATCGGTAGTAGAGCGGTTCAAAGATGGTGTTACTCTTTGTTGAGTGTTCTGTCCAATTGTATCGGTAGCAACTCGTCCTAGAGTACGGCGAGGTTTCTTAGGATCTGGCTCTTTGGGTTCCCCGGACTCTCGAGATGCGACAGGAGGCTTCATCGCTTTTCGCTTCGGTGGAGAGGCCTGCACTGGCCCACCCAGCTTCTTGTTGATCATTATAGCCTGTTCAGGGAGTCTATTCATGTAGAACGGCACAATGACTTCGACACAAAAGCTTTGCAGTCGGTCGCCGCTTCCTGCTTTTCCAGACGATCGCGCTTCAAAATCGAAAATCTCGTCCTCTTCCACGGTCTGCCAGATACACAGTTTGTCCAGCAAAAGGTCAAGGAGCAATTTGATGTCGTCGAGCTTTTTCTTGCGCCGCTTTGGCTTTGCATCCATCTCGTCTTGATCCTTTATCTTAGTGTCTGCGTCTTGTACCTTCTGTTGGGTCTCCTTGAAAGTAGACAGAGCTTCCAAGGCGATAATTTCCAGCATCAAAATCATCTGAGCGAGGGTCTCGCGGACACGCAGATCAGCGATACGCCTCTTGATACGCTGGTCCAGCGATTCTTCGCCATATATCTCTGGGCTTGGCAGCTCAGCTGTCCACCACCTCTTCACTACTTCATCCTCTTGTGGGTAGACTCCCTCTCGATTGAGTTTGGTTTTCTTCTTGGATTTCTTAGCCTTCTGTGTCCCATCTCCCGCGTCATCGTCAGAAAAGTAGCTGGGCGGAATGGACTTTATGATCTCAGGGAGCTTCTCTCGATATTTCTTGTCGCACACCTTGTGACTAAGAAGCATACTCCTCATGAACGTGACCAGGTCAAAAGTAGGCGGGGCATCCTCATCTGGATATGTAAAAGCGGTGCGGATTCGGCTCACTGGGCCTTTGGCAAAGTAAGCTAAGGAAGTCTTTGACATGTAGATAGTCTCCAGGTATTGCTGCACGAAGGTTTCAAGTAGTTGTTGTGGCGTTGATGGCTCGGTGATTATGTTCAGGGGATTTGCCATGTTGGCGTCGGTGGGACCACTGTCAAGTGCGCTGTCGCATCTAGGAAGCATGGATTTCGGGTCGACAGGAGCAGGCTTCGCGCGCAACATCGATATCCTTGGACGCTTCGCTGCCGGTTCCTCTGGGTTTATTTTGATGGCAGCTTGATTCCACCACTCCTCGTCTGGCGTGTCGGTATGCTCCACCTTGACGATTGCGGGGTAGGTATCCAGTGTAGACGGGTCCCAGAGTTCGCCAACATCCTTCTCCTTTAGCCAGCCGGCAAGCTTACAGAGGCTGAAGACGCGCGGCTGGACACGTTCAATCGCATATAGGGCCTTGTTGGTCTCATAGCGTGCGATTAAGATTTTTGGAGGGGCAATATTCTCGGTCTGGGCCTCGTGGTGCGTTTCGAGCACATCAATGGTAGCAGCGAACAGGGTGTTTGGCGTGAATGTAGAATTTGGCGAAGTGTCGAGCAATGTAAGAGGGAGCTGGGATCGGCCGATGATGCGGACGGGCTTGAACACTTGCGGCTTGTCGTACGGTGATTCTGGGCTCGGTTTGATCGTGAAAGGTTGGTTGAAGGTGCCGAGGCCGCAAATGCTGTCTCGTTTGCGCTTGGTCGGCAGCTGCGGCTTAGACTCGAGACGGGGTTTCGCAGGCAGCCCGAGGATATGCGTGGGTAGGCTAGATACGGACTCGAGCATCGCCTTGGTCAACAATGCGTACGAGGCCATGGTGGATTCTCATGGCTGTACGGTTGGGTGCGGGGGTGAGGGTGGTGAGGGTGGTGGTGAGGGTTCGACGCGTCGACACGAGAAGTATGTCGTGTGGCTAAGCCTGTGGCTGGTGCTAGCGCGTTGCGTCATGCGCCAAGACGCTCTCTTCAAGCCTCGGCTTTTGTTTGATGGATGGCTATCACAGGGCCTTCGCCCGTTCTACCTGTTGTTCGTCCTTCTTCATTGAACCCGCAGCAAATATGGCAGACGCTCTCTGCGGGCCATCGAATGCCCTCCAGAATTTCCAGAAACACTCCACGGTCGATCGAACCCTGCAACAGGACCGCTTGACAAATCGAAACTCGCCAGCACAGGTTGGTATTGCGCCCCGTGGAGATGTAACTTCTCTGACCTTTGTTAGAACTTCAGGTCGTCCCCTGGACCCAACGCAGGCATATTAGATCCCGAATTTGAGGCTTTTCAGGCAGGACATGGCCCACCCCCGCCAGCATTCCATCAGCCCCCTCCTCAATTCGCTCCACTCCAGCACCCGCAGTTCGCTCAAGCACCAGTGGCCGATTGGGCTGCTGACTTTCAGCGCCTGAATATCGCGCCCAGCCACCTTGCGCCGATACACTCATCGAATCGGCCAACAACATGGCACCAAGAGTTCGTAAGACAGCAGTCTCCGGCAGTGCAATCTCCGATCCACGACCATAGCACTTTTGGGGGAATTCCTCATCGCGCAATGGGCGGATATACGTCCTTCCAACACAATGCAAGCTTTGGGGGTCAGGGGCAGCAGCAAGCTCAGGAAGCAGTTCCCGCATTCGACGAAGCCGCGTTCGAGAGAGCGTTCGCACAAGCCCAGCAAGACATGATGGAAGAGGCCTCAGCCCACTTGCACGAGCCTGTACCAACTAGTTCGAGACCAGAAGAGGTGGACCCTGTGATGATCCGTATTCGAGAGAAGCGCCTGCCCGTCTATTCAGCTATCAAGCTGCGCACCGAGGTCGACCTTGGCAGGTTCTCAGAGGCACTTCCCTGGCTCGAAGACATGGAAAGTCTAGAGCATAGTGGAAAGCTCACTACAGACCCCAGCGAAGCGAGATGGTGTGTAGACGCACTCCAAAAGATTATAGATCGTGATGCTCCACAGGACGTCAGGACGCGCGCCGAACAGTTAGTGAGGGCCATCAATCAGCGCCTGATGTCCACATATCCGCTCCTAGAGTCCCAGGCCCCATCGACTCAAGAGAGCGTCTGGGAAGATTTGGCGGCTGCCGGCTATACCACGAGATCGCCAATGCCCGAGCGTGCCGAACAGCAGCCAGAAAAAGAACAACAAAATGCTCCGATCAACGACGACGATGAGATGGCCCAGACTGCAGGACGATTGCTCGAAAGGGTTGCAGACAACACAAGCCAGAAGTTCCAAAACAGTCAGTTCCTCGAGCTCATGCGCCGCCTCCGCGATCGGGAGGTCCGGGTGGATGGCGATAAGGTGGTTGAAGTCAGTAGTGTTCAGTCTTCCTCTTCCCCTTCAGAGCCAACAACTGTGCCTATTCCTGAAATCGATCCCAAAATTCTGGATTCCGCACATGTAGACTTTGGCATGGTGATGGATTCGGGACACGAGTACGGGCTTTCCCGATCTTCAACAAACGAACCACGGACTGACGAGGTTTCAGACCAGTTCGGATACTATAACGTCAATTCAACCTATCACAGATGAGCGCATTCCTGCCCATGAGCAGGACGACGATCTGTATAGAAATGGCGTGCCTGGTCTCGACCCGTTCTGATCTCACCCAAAGTTGCAAGATGGTTGCGCACCTCGAGCTGAGTTTCTCACCAGGGCCGATGTCGGTATGCGCGAAGATTTCTTGGTCCGTTCCGAGCTCCAGGCTGTGTTCCAACCTAATAATGGGCGGCAAGAGAAAGAAGCGAACCTATGTTGTCGATAAGAAGGAGGGGCAGCTGCTAAAAACCATCGCGGTGCTTCTAATGAGGTAAGGCTTCCTTCCAGACATACGTAGTTAAATATCCACGATGCCCTGTTTTGCAGCAGGTACCCTTTCGTGTCTTTGCGCTACAGTGCTATGGATAGACGGATAGTTAGAATTTGCGATCGCAGCATGCATCAAGACCCTGCATCAGCGAGAAGATTTGGACATTGGAGTCCCACTTCCAATTTGGAAACGCTGTCCTTGTAATATCTTACTTCTTTCAAGTGCTGAATGCAACTTTGCTTCGCACGCAATGGAATGGAAGTTGTTGCAGATGGGGAGCATTCACAATAACTACGCATGTGCTCCTGCCCGTCCTGCTTCGACGTCGTAGCTGCCCCGCCCAAGAGTCGTGCCCCTCCGGTTGACATGTGCGTCATCAACGCAGCAGCCCTCCACTCAGACAGGTTCGATTAGTTTTCACCGAATCTAAACGCGGCGAAACACAGAACGCGCTTTCCGTCATGCGTTTGATATAAGTAAAATTCCGTGTCCGCGAATCGACCAGTGCAGCTGTGAACACGACCTTCTCGGATACCATCGAAGGATCAACATGACACCTAAAATATTCATGTATTCTGACGTTCTGCTCGTTCATTCTGACCTACTGACTGTTGAGTAGCACGGGAGCAACAGGGTATGCGGTTTCGTAAGACCGGATGCGCAGTCCACTTCTAGCGTAGTGACCTACGATCAAGTTGTTGTAGATGCATATCTTGGTCACTATTCCCTTTTTAGGATCTCTGCTGACTTCAGTCTCCTTTAGGTACATCGGAGGCGACATCCTCTACGCTCTCTACAACAAGCACCCAGACTACGAATACACCGCCCTTGTTCGGACCCAGCATAAGGCCGAGCAAGTCACAAAAGCCTATCCCCGAGTCCGAATCGTTCTAGGTGACCTGAATGATTCAGCAATCCTGGAGGGTGAGGCTGCAAAAGCGGAAGTAGTCATCCGTACGTCTCACGTCACGGTCACGATGCAGACTGATGACTGAACCGTATCAGATACGGCAGACGCGTCTGATCATGAGGGCGCCGCAAAATCAATCGCAAAGGGACTGGCCTCGGGTAACTCAAAAAATAATCCGCGCTTTTGGCTGCACACTGGCGGAACGGGCATCCTGTGCTGGGAGGACATGAGACACGACGACCGCTTGGGTACCCATTCTGACAAAGAGTACAATGATTGGACAGCTGTCCAAGACTTGACGAATTTACCAGACGATGCCTTTCACAGGAATGTGGACAAGATTGTGCTAGAGGCGGGCAGCAAGAATTCGGATAGCGTCAAGACAGCCATTGTATGCCCACCGACCATTTATGGTACGAGCGCTACACACTGCATGATGCATGTCACTGACATAATTCAGGCCAAGGCCGCGGTCCCGTTCACACGCGCAGCAGACAAGCGTATGAGCTCGCTAAGTTCATTCTGACTCATGAATCCGTGCCCATTATTGGTGAAGGGAAAGCTCGCTGGAACAACATACACATCGCTGATCTAGCCGACGTGTTTGTTCTACTCACCGAAGCCGCTGTATCGGAGAATATCTCGAACGAGCTCTGGGGTGAGAAGGGTTACTTTCTTACCGAGAACGGCCAGCATGTTTGGGCGGACATTGCGCGACTCATGGGTAAGAAAGCCGAGGGGTTGGGTTTGGTACAAGGCTTAAAGGAGCAAGCTCTGGGTAAAGATCAGGCATTGAATCAGGCCGGGTTCGAAGCTGTGAGTTGGGGCTTGAACAGTCGTGGCAAGGCCCAGAGAGCGAGGGAGACTTTGGGATGGAAACCCTATAGGCCTAGCCTCGAGGATGAAGTTGAAGGTATCCTGAAATATGAAAAGACTAGACTGCAGTGAGATTACAGTTCAATTGGAATTCAGAGCATAGCATATAACTACATGAAATAAAAATTATTTACATCAGTCTAAAAAGTTCGAAACAAATGAAAGCAGACCCGACCCTATCTATCGCTAGAACGCCATGCTACATTGTGAAGGGGGTATAATAGGTATTAATACCAACAGAGCCACCATTCTCTAGACGGGCGATTGCCTGTCCATCTCTACCGCCTGTCCCTTGCTGTTTGCCTCTTTTTGTTTCAACATCGGGGCGATATCTCCAGGGTGGATCACGTTCATCGCCAACATGACCTTGAACATCAAGAGGGCGTCAAAGACATACAGAAACACCTCCATCCTCATCAGGTATCCGTCGTTTCCCTGGATATACTCGACAACCCTGAAGATACTTCGAATGAGGATCAAAGTCGATGTGACGTAAAGCACAACAAGGTGCTTGTACCATGGTACTTCCAAGGTCTCAAGATGTGCGCGCCCACGAGTTTGGAAAATGATGGCGACAACCACAAAGAATCCGAAGAAGACGATTTGCGCGAAAAGGCCGCCCATAATCACGTTCTCGCCCAGCTTGAGATTGTCGGGTTTGTCATCTGCAGTGCTCAGGAGCGCGCCACCTGTACTTTGCAGAAGGAACGACAGCACGTCACCGCCCACGAAAATCTTGGTCAACCATGTCCTTCTGATGAGTGAGAATTTTTCGCCATCAGTCAGAAGGATGATACGACCAAGCACCATGTATATGGACGCGGCGAACAGGGCAGGGGCGAGCAGAAGGAGGAGAGACTGCATAATGTATGGCCCGAGTTCCCATTGGTTGTTTGAGGAGAGGATTCGCCCGATGTAACCGACTGTCTCAAAAATTCCGCCGATGATGAAGGGAACCATGAAGAGAGCGCGTTTACGGTAAGACTGGTAGACGTGGAACATTGTCGAGATGGCAAAGAGGACGGTGAATATGGCGGCGGCTGACCGCGAGGGATGGTAGCGGTAGAAGACGTAAGCATTTGGATCGTCGATATCGTGTGAAACTGCCATATTGGGGGTGTGATTCGAGACTGGGCTGGTAGATGGAGCTCTAAATATGCAAGTCGGGTTGTGCGAATGGGAGAGGGTAGGAGGTGCGATGAACGTCGAACGAATGCAGACTGTGAGATGGAAGGGATGCAGCGATCGAGATGCGAGTGAGGATGGCTCCAACACTCACGAAGTGTCCTCTTATACTGGACTCCAACATGTGTAATTGTTGCACAGGGTCACTCAACCCGAAGTTTAAGCCCTCTCAACGACGTCGTGTGTCGCAGCTTACGTAGTGGGGCTGTATAACCTCGTTCTGTGCGCCTCGCGATTGGCTGTTTACAATCTGTCATGTTATTCATCGTAGGGCTGAGAAGGCTGTACTTCGCAAGGCATTGCCGGTTTGGCACACGGCGGATGAAGTAGAAGTCGTGACCGCGAAGCGTCGTACTAAGCATCCTGTGATTGGCCAGACAAACCAGGTCGACGGCTGCAGGGATTTGGAAGATGCGCCGAGGAGGCCAATAGAAGCGCCGAAGGAATCGGAGCCTCGTTCAGCTGCTTGCCCCACTAGGCCGCAATAGGGATGCCTGGAGTCCACTAGGGGTAGCGTAAGAAACGCGACTAAACCGCACGTCCTTTTCGCACTGCCACACGACCATGATTTGTCCTTCCGGCATCACGAGAATTTGAGTTGTCATCATACTTTATTCAAAGAGCCCCTTCATGTTTGGTTTCATTTCTAGGCTAAGCCCTTCGCTGAAATTCGCCCTGCATATCATCATCACTCCATCATTTTTGCGATCAACACTTTGAACGTCTTCCTCTTTCCAATATTTCGACCAGCATTCCACTCAGACCTCATGGCGACCAGACGACCTCACAACAAATCCAGGTTAGGGTGCAATCAATGTAAAAAGCGACGCATCAAGGTATGACATCTCTCATATCAATACACTGTGCATTTAAGAAGTCGAGATCCGTCATGAATCTAGGATTCAACAACCTTCTTGAGACGAAAGCAGTTGTTGTAAACAGATAGATGTATTGACAAGGCTGGCGGCTTTGTAACACATTGGAAATCTAGCCAATGCCGATACGTTGGACGAAGAGACGAGGCTGGAGTCCCATGCAAGCTCGCATCTCGCATAGGAGAGCATCTGTAACAGCCACACGTAGAGTACTCAGGGGATTGTAGCCCCCTTCTCGCCCAATCCCGAGGCCTACCATTACACAGTCATTGCATTCTAATCCGCGGGTCTCGTTTTATTACACGAGTAGGGGGATATGTGTGCTGACCCATCCGTAGTGTGACGGCACCCATCCTGTATGTAACAATTGCACTAAGCGAGGACTTGAGTGTGGATTTCGCCTTCTCGCTCCCTCATCAACTCTTTCTACATCTATCGTCGCCTCAAGTTCCAAAATTTCAGATCAAGAAGGTTCTGGCGTCGCTGCGGGTTCACTAAAACCCATCCGTCAAACAGCCATCTTTCGACAACGCTCGAGAAGTTCCGAAATCCGAGAAGGAGCGCTAGGTGTGCCAACATCAGCAATCCCAAATCCCAGGAGCCCAGCTTTACCGGTTCCGGCACCCCCCCGACTGCTACCCTCCATCGTATATAATGTGTGGAAAGACCGCCGCGAGCGCCTTCCGCCCAGACTCCAACCTCTCTTGGATCACTACGAGCAGACGACGCGTGTAACACTCTCGGGGAACGACCCAGCGAAGACAGCATGGCGTTTCTATATCCCAGAATTAGCCAATGACCATCAATATCTGACCCATGGCGTTTTAGCTGTCGCATCATTACATTTGAACCTTCTGCACGAGTCTCCTGACATGAAGTTGGAGATGAGAAAGATAGCAGCCGACCAGATGGATCGTGCACTAGCCTTGTATCGACCAGAAATTGGTAAAGTGCGAGAAAAGAACGCTTCTGCGCTGTTCGCCTGCGCAACTCTCCTAGTAGTGTACTTCTTCCGCACATCAATCATGGACATAGAAGAGACATTGGCTACAAACTGGCTCACATTGGAACTCCCACCCGACGCTGTCGACCAGATATTGCACGCCGTCATGAGGGCCATCCACGGACTTCGCGGCGCCTTCGCAGTACTCATGCCGGGATGGAGGTGGATAGCAACCGGGAAACTCAGGACTCTTGCGCTCCGTAAATGGTGGCCGAAGAATCGCGTACCCGCCAGTGACCGGGCTCTGGACGAAGACCGCAGGTTATGTGAACTTGAGAGCTTGTGGATACGACCGGGTCGGGACTATGAGCCATATTTTGACGAGCTGACGGAAGCTCTTGCGATTCTCCGAGAAACTTTTGCTCTCACTTCACAAGTAGTTGTAGAGAGTGGCGTTATTAACCCCGGAGAGGCGATTCCGTATGCGTACGATGATGTGAACATTGGGATGCTCAAGGACAGAGGCGCAGTTCTGCAGTGGGCTGTGCGTGTAAGAAGAGAGTTTATCACACTCATCGAGGAAAAGAACGTGGAAGCGCTAGTGTTGATGGGATACTGGGCAATCTTACCCGCCCGTATCCGGCATATCTGGTGGCTGGAGGGCCTAGGAGCTGGAATACTGACTGCTGTTGTGGCAGCTCTGGGACCTGAGAATCGACACTTGGTGGAATGGCCGGCTAGTATCATCGGTGTCGATCTGAACACTTTAGCGAAAGCGCCGCCTCCTGGAGACCCATTCATCATTCCTGACTTCGAGGCAATGAGCTTTTGATGAATCATGGGAAACGCCGAACAAAGTAATTAATTTCAAGAGATATCCTATAGAAGTTTACGAATGCTTGAGCGCAAGCGCCAGGGTCGGCGAGGATATCCAACAGTGGCAGGCTCCACGTCGTGTAGAGAAGACTTGTTGACGGTGCAGGGGTCACCATTTTGACTTTTTCATAAATCAATGCAATCCAGACCTGATCAACGTATCTAATGGCATGGTCCAGAGTTTGCGCCTCTGATTCGGATCACAGGCACGCGCCTCTTCGAAAACGCTTGATTCCACGTGTCGTTTTTCTTGATTACAGGGACCAATTGAAGCACATGGGTATCAGGCTGTTGAGGGATCTGCTCTCAAGCGATGACATGTGGTGCGATACTTCATATTCCAAACCGTCTCATTGGACGAACATTCTCACTCAAAAACCAAGCATTCCTAGAACCCGCGACGAAAATTTGTTTTGGAGGTCAACTTAACGAGAGTGAGATCCAATGACGAAGTCGTTGGGGGTTACCATAGTATCACATGCATCGTCTACTCGAAGACCCAATCTATGTGATTATCTCTTCCACAAGAGCAGCATCTGTTGTCACACCCTCAAAATGCTGTTCCTGAAGTCTTGATAGGTCGAATGGGCCAAAAATGATAAATATATTTTGATCATCTCATGTTTCTGTCTCGCTTAACAAACGCCGACTCGGCGGTAGGCGCACGTGCTCTTTCCCTCCATCACTCTTTTGCGATCCTTATCCCCAAAAAAGATACAGGGAAGCAAAAAAAGAATCATTTTAGTTCTGATTGAGGTCATAGCGAGGGTCGAACTCACGACCTTGGCGTTCCAAACAGCTGAGCTATTAGCACCACGCTCTAACCAACTGAGCTATACGACCAAGCTTTCAGTTGATTCATGAAAATTTTGTCAGTGTATAAATATCTATAACTTACTACAGTTTGAATTGTCAAAGGAATACCGAAGCTGTTTGTTTGGCAGCGTTGGGAGAAGATGAGTCAAAAGCAAACGCGTCTGTGCTTTGTGGAGACAAGTTGAGAAAAAAAATTCCGCTCCACTGACGAGGACCCGAGGACGCGGCCGAGGTACCGATGAATAATGCCACCTCACACTACGCGCACTTGAATTTTAATACTAAAGTTCCTAAGAGATGCATCGAGGGGACAAGAATTAAGCAGTGAGAGATGCTCTATGAAAACATCTAGCACACCCTGGGTGGATTATGCGACGTATACTTTGTTGTCTGGGCTTACAATGCTACGTATTGACCGTGTCCCATTTCATTAGTTCGTGGTACTGCTCAAACCAAGCGGCTTTTCAACGCCAGCACGAGGAGAACCGCCCGCCCTAAAAATGTCACTTCGCACCCTAATATCGGATATATAACATCCCAACTCAGAGGCCAAGTGGTTGATAAGGAGGACTATTTTCTAGTGAGCCATCCGAGATCGACGTGCGTGAAGCTTCTATATATTTTGCAACCATGCCAGTCACGTCGTGCATGACATGGCCCCTGTTCCTCTGCAGACGTTTCCTCTTGTTTCAGATCCTACAGCAATATAGCAGCTATCATCTACCCTTCCTTTGCTTCGGTCCACCGTTTCCATCTGTGCCGGTCGTCTTCGCCTGTGGCTTCCCATCCGACTCTGTCTTCTTGTCCTTGGCCCTCTTGAGCGCACCCTCTTTCTCCAGAGCCTGCACCGTGCTCTCACTGACTCCCCAAAGCTTCTTCTGCAGATCCTCATCCTCGATCTCTGGCCTCATGAAATTGATCTCTCGGCATTCCTTCAGGAACACACCGCCCTCACCACGTCCGAACCGCTCCTCCATAGCCGCGTATAAGAATGTCTGGGCGCCCGAGTCTGCACTTTTCAGGACAAGCCACCACAAAGGCCAAGTGAAGAGGTATATCACTAAACCCCAAAGGCTCCCGAAAGTGAGATATCTCCGCATGCCTGGCGTGCGAGTCCATCCAGGGTCTACGATGAGCACTCTCGCATTCATTGGCGCTTTATCTGGTCGGACATATGTGGAGAGATGCTTCTGGAATGCAACAGCAAACGTCATGAGGGCGAGTTTCGACGTAGCATAGACTGTTGATGGTGTGAATGCGATGGGTTCCGTCGATACTTTTCCATCCTTCTTCGACTTCGACTTGGACCTTCCGCCAGCGGTATCCGCATCAAACTCCGGCAATTTCCCTCCCATGTATGAGCTGCAAGTCCCAAAGATGACCCTTACATCTCGGTCCGGAGGTTGCGCTCGCAATGCTGGACTCAATATGCTCAGGAGATGGAAATTGGCCAAGTAATTGAGTCCCCATGTTGATTCCAAGCCGTCCTCAGTCACCGTAGCCTTCCCACCAGGCGGTGTCCGGATGTTGGCGCACAATATGATCATATCCAACCGTCGCGGAGGCGCGTTATCCACCCACTTTGTAGCAAACTTGCGTATGCTGTGGAGATCCATCAAATCAACATGCTCGGCCGTGATGAGATCGTTATTCGTTTGGCTGCGGAGGTCTTCTATGTAGTCGACGAAGAAGGGGTCGGATAGTGGTTGCTGTGTGAGGAAGACTATCTGGGATCCGCGAGCTGCCAGACCTTTAGCTACTTCTGCTCCTATTCCAGATGTCCCGCCCTGCAATTACAATTAGCTTTATTCCCTCAAGAGGTTCACGAAACCAACCGTAATGAGCACCACCTTGGAATGCATAGTCCGCTCCGAGGCATTGGTAGCTCCAGCGAAAAACCATTTCAGCAAATAGAGCACTGCAAGGCCCGGTATGATCTTGACTGCCTGCCATCCAAAAGGTATCGCCGAAACTCCTCCATAAATGACCTCCGCAAGGATGGGGAGGGGCATGATTGATGTGGCACTAAAATCCGCCACGCCTGGCGTTGAAGTTGCGCTGCGCCAAGACACACGTGAGAGCGTGAACCTCGCTAAATTATCTCGCACCTACCCCACCAAACGTCACGCATTTCCATGGGGGCGTTTTCGGGCCATGTAATAGTAAGGTACCTCATCAGCATTTCCGTACGAGAAGCACGGCCATTGAAGACCTCACAGAAAGTCATAATATTAGACCACATCCAAGTCCAGCATCTCAACCCCCTCTACCTATCATTGTGAAACGCGGCCCCATGGAGATGTATTATTGCATTCCTATCCATTACCCTAACCAAACGCCCAACCGTATTGCTATGCAAATCTCAAAAAGCCATTACACCCACCCCTTCTCTCGTTTCACACTCCTCTCACCTCACCCATCCTACACTCCTAACCATCCCGAAGCCAGCCAGGGACCTTCGTACAGGCACACCTTTTAGGCCTTCAGCCTGCGCTCCTCACACCCAACACAGACCGGGTCACTACTATCCCCCCTCAAAAAGTACCTCCCATCGCCAAAGTCGCCTCCGCACTGCACGCAGACGAAGCACTTGACATGCCACTCCGCGCCCAGGGCCTTGACAACCGTATCCGTAACGGGCCGCCTACACTTACGGCACTTGGTACTGTATCGATTAGTATGGCAGTCCACACACCACGCATACCCATCCTTCTCGACAAACGGCGTGGAAGCCGTAAACGGGTCTCCGCACTGAGCGCAGAAGAAGTGGCCCGCGTGCCATTCTGCGCCGCACGCCACAATGACCTCGCCTTCGATGGGCGTCTTGCAGCTCTTGCAGCGCGGCGAGTACAGCTCGTGGAAGTCGAGATGACAGTAGAAGCGCGCCGATTCGTCGAAGCCGTCCTCTGCCTCGAGACGCGCCATGTCCTCTGCCGTGGGGTGCGTGGGGAGGAAGGCCATGTCTTCGCCGCGCTGGCGGGCCCGAATACGCGCGACCCGCTCGGCACGCTTGGTGTCGGGTTCGGGGTAGAATGCCACACATTCGAGGTGCTCGCCGCAGTGATGACACAGGAAGCATTCCGGATGGAAGCGCGAGCCAGCTGCGGAGACGATGCGACCCGAGATTGGGAGAGCACAGTGTGCGCATAGAGCGCCTGAGCGGACGTTGGCTGTGGGAGTCCAGTGGGATCGAGGATTAATCTTTGGTGGAACAGACTGTTTCACGTGGTCCTTGGGATTTGGAAGAGGTCGGGTGGAGCTTGTCGGCCCCTCGACGTTAATGGAAGGCGCTGAAGGTGTCACTGATACCGAGGGTACATTGATCGCTGGAGCCCGCGAAGGAGATGGTCCGTCAACAGAGATCATGGGCACGGACGGTGTGACTGATATTGAAGGTGAGTTCACGCCGTGACCTCTGCTGGGGGCATGGACTGAGATCGATGGTGTCTCCTCGATAGAGATCGTCGGAATGGGATGCGCTGGAGACGGCCTAGAGCGCGCCAGAGGGGCCTGGGAAACGTTTATTGTTGGTACGGAAGCCGCGGTAGTCTGAGGAGGAGTGTTGACTTTCCTTGAGGTGGTAACATCTGGAAGAGGCCTAGATGGTGAATCTTCATAGATTTTGATGGCAGGCGCTGGGGCCCGGCTTCCTCTTGGGGCTGGTGCAGGGGGGAGTGCAGAGACATTGATTTCTGGGACCAGGGAAGTTAACTCTGGCCGTCCTTTGGGCTGGTCAGCTACGGTGTCCAATGTTGGAATCACCGGAGCAGTTGATGCCTTGGATAGAGGACGAAGAGTTGATCGCAGTGATCCTACCGGTCGAGGAGCTGAAGCAGGCACCGACGAAACCTCCTCTTTAAGCTCAATTTCCTTGGGTCTCCAATCGCTCTTGAAAGATACAATAGGCCGACCGGGACTATCTGACACCATAGTTGGAGTAGGGAGTTTCTGGCTCCTATCCTTGAGCCTCATGCTTGTGGCTGCTCGGATATCATCGCTTCGAATTTCTTTTCCATCCTGCACCTTCACCTCGGGCTCAGCTTCAGCTGTGATATTGGGTGCGGACTGCTCTTGTGGTTTGATCGAGGGTGCATTTGCCGTGTAGCCAGCGTTGCGAGACTGAGAAGGCGGGTTGTTCTGGATCTCGTATCGGTCGAATCTCTTTGATCCGAGCACGGGATCCGTGTTCGCGCGAACAACGCTGTTGTTCCTTGCGAATTGAACTCGACTGAAGGGATTGCGCCGCATCTGGAGTGGGAGCTTCGCGGGAGGTGCGGGGGTGACCGCCGCTGGAGCAGGCGTTTCCTCCTCGGGCTCTTCATAAATCTGGTCGTCTGGATTCTTGAAGAGGCTTGCACTGATTTTCCTTCTCGAGCCGCTGCTCCGCCGGCGTTGCTTGGTGTCGGCGGGATCAGACGGCATTCTGGGGAGCGCTGTGATGTCTCCATTGTCCTCAGCAAGCTTGCTTGGAGAAGTCCCAAAGTCTGCGTCGGCTGTGACTGACGACCCACTCGCTGCCCGTCTGCTCTGTAGACTGCTACTTCGGCTTGTTGAGCTTCCCATCGAGTGCCTCTTCCTCATTTTTGAGTTTGCACGCTGCAAATCTTGTCCTTCGCGACCCAAGCTTTGGCTCCGGTTGTGACTGCCTTTCCGGCGGAGACCAGGGTAAGCATACGGCGCGTCGGGATTGGCATCTGGCGCGTTGGCATGCTGGTGTTTCCAGACTAGCTCAGCGGCTTCGTCGCGAGCAGAATTGTAGAGATTCTCTTCGTCCTTCATCTCCAAGTCCTCCATCGCTATCCGCAGGGCCCTCGCTTCCTCACGTTCTACTTGACGCTGTGGATTCTCCCGATACTGCACACTGGGAGTCCTTTCCCTTATTATCGAAGCCATAGACACATCACGACCTCGCGGTGGCTGTACTGATGGACGACCCCTAGCAAGAACTTCATCTATGCTCATATTGGACGTGGTTCGACGATGCGACTGAGGTTCTGTATCGGGATCGGGATCGGGCTGCGGGGCTGCATCTACATCGACGCCAGCGTCTTTGAAAGTCGGGTGGGAGAAGGGCGATACAGCAGGCGTCTCAGCGAATCTCGAAGAAGTCCGACTCGTCCAAGTGTTGAAGTGAGCTGGAGGAGGGCGGCTGCCGGTAGGTCGAGCTGGACGATTGGTGCGGAGGTCTTGTAGATAATTTGCTGAAGGAGGAAGGTCAGCCCGCTGCCTGGAATGCTGGAAGGAGCTCTCCATACCCATCTGGGAGGACGACATGTACGTCGGTCCAGGCGACGCCGTCTGCTCTCGTTCTTTCGGCTTGTGCATCTTCAGACGCGGAATGTGTTTGTGTAAACAGCCTTTGTTTACTTGCGATCAGTCGCTCTGTGCTTGGGCCAAGGTATGCCTGAGGTGCGGTTTAAGAATGGGTGCTTTTCCAAAGAGCGTGCGAGAAGAATAGGAGGGTATCGATTGGAGAAAAAGAGGTGCGGACTCGCGGTGTTTGTGTCGTGATGTGGGTTTAGTGGCTTCCAATGGTGGCTTCCATAGCAACGCACCATTGGTCCCCGGCGGCTATCCCTGCAAGCCTGCTTCGAAGACACTCACCTCTCGACTCAGCGGCACCCGAGACATGGGCGTGACACTAGCTGGCCAACGTGTGCTGCCCGCATCGCCATGGAGCGATCCAATGAAGACACTTGGTGGTGCGCTGCCTCGGGTGCGCTGGTTGCTCTGGGCTGCAGGTCAAACTTGTGTGAGAAGATCCATAAATCGGGAGATGCATGCAGCAATCATTGCTCTCAATTCGAGCTACTATTTTACACATGAGCGGTGTGGCGACCCATGCCCATTTGCGCCATTTGCCAGCTGTCGCCGACGTGTGCGCAAAGCGCAGCTGTACCCTGTCCTCCTGTTCACATCTCCGTACACCTAATTGTCAACGTCGACATGAACAACGTGCGCATCCAAAAACGAAAGTGGGTATCCCTGTGCCGGTCATGAAGCCCTCTATTACATACACCCTTCCCCCTTGATCCCCCTCAAACCCTAGCGATTCCCAGCGTTCCCCGAACTGTTGTGTGGCACTCCAAGGTCGTTCCATCCCAAGTTGATGCTCTCGAGCATTTGATTCCATCCGCCCTCGGACATCGGTGTCATGCCTGTACCGCCACTCATGGCCGACATGTCCCAGTCGTTCATTATGAAGCCGTCATTGCCTAGCTGCGCGGGCTGCGTGTACAGGGATGAGAACATGTCTTCGCTTGTAGGGAAGAAATTCGAAGTATTCGATCCTGTCGAGTGAGGTAGCGGTATTTGATTCGGCAAGTTCTTTGGCGACGCGCCAAATCGAAGTGATGCATCATCTTGCTGCTGTGCTGGCGAGTACGAGGTGTGCGATGTGGAGCCGCCTCTCGACTGGGTTGTCGTCGTCGACGGGCTTGGCTGATCTCCGGACGTGTCCATCTCGTTACCGTCACTCAAACTATAACTAACGGTGATTCTGCCAGGCGCAAATCGTGAATTGTCCACCGACCGTTCTCTGGAAGGAAGCTCCATCTGCGCGCCACTTTGTGAGGGGATGAAGGCGGATTTCTGTGTCTCCATGTTGATGGCTGACACGTCTGAAACGTGGAATGGAGGCCCGGGGGTATTGCCCGTGAATTGGGATCCAGAGGCCTGCGCTGGTGCGTTCGCGTTGGCAAATTGATTGATCGGTGCGGTTGCAGATTGCGTCTCGCGGATTTCGAAAATCGGACTGCATGCCACCGAGTCAGTATTTATTGGTACGGCAGCCTAAACAGGCATGTATTAGCCATGGGAACAAAAGAAAGCGTACTAACCCTGCATGTTGGGCCTGGGATAGCTTGCTTACCAGTGCCGGATTCGGCGGTGGGAACGATTTCTGTTGCAGACCCAGGATACCGGCGCTCTCTAGATCGAGGTCTAGTTGAACCAAGAACGATTCCGTAAGAGGGTTTTTACGTCGGAGTGCTTGCATGGCTTGGAGCAGAAATTGCAGCGACGAGTTCATCTGCTGGTCTTTCGGTCGAGTCTTGAGGTACTGCACGAAAACGCGCGCTGCCACATATACACAAAAGGAGATAAAGGGATTCATCTGTGTACATTAAAAGACGCTTCGTCGTCATGACATTGGGGACTTACCGAGGCCAAATCCATGTGACTGATCATCCTCATCATGGATGCGATTTCTGCGGCTGCCGTTACGCATCGAATCTTGCTCTCATTGCTGACATTGACTGGCAATCGGTATTTGTCCGCTTTGAATATCGCAGCCTGGTGTAAGCAAATGGCCGAAGTATGGATACTCATATTCAGAAAGACCACGTTGGGGTCTGGCAAGCCACCGGGTAGTCGCAGACCATCCGGAAGAGCCAAAGATGTACTGAGGAGGATATTCTCGATGTTACGATGCCTCGTCCAGAAGCCCCCGTTCAGGTCATCATCGCGATCGTCGGGACCGGGTCGATGAAGATGGAGAAGGTTGTGACCGAACAGCGACGCGGTCAAAACAATACCGCCGAAAGGCTGGAGTGATCCCACGCCTGATGCATTGTTCATGGCCTGATCCAGCGAACACGTTGGCATGGGTTTGCTTTTCTCGAACGCGTCTTCACTAGAGGGTAGATTCGTCAAGATCTGCACTTGGTCAGTCAAAGTTCTCACGGTGTGACTCGGGTAATAGTACATCCTTCTCGTCTATTGTCATTGGCCATCCCGTGCCGATACTTGCATATCGGTCGATGCAGAATGCCATCCAAAAGGTTCGTCTCCTCTCTTCTCTTTCTGTCCAATCTTTCGGTGGAGGCAAGCATTGCTTTACGTCAAGTCCAACGCCGTCCAATCGATGTAGCTGCATCATCTGCGCCAAACGCACCGCCCGACCCGCGGACAACCAAGCGCGTGGGAAGTACATCTGCTTGAATTCATAGGTGCAGGTAAGGATCCACGCTTGACAGTGTGCGAGGGTAATCGTGGATTCTCCATGACCTTTCATCTCATCCATTTGGGCATATTTCCTTGCCCTATGATAGAAGTGCTCTTGCAGCCCGTCATACTTGTCTGTGACAGAGGCGGCTAGGGTCCACATGATGTAGCGGAGACATACGGGAGGGCGCATGTGTGGAGCGAGATTCATGGCTGCCAGAAATCGGGGGCGGTGTATGATTGGAGCCGAAGGATGGATCTTTGTGAAGTAGATTTTGTAGCTGCAGGCAAGAGTCAGCACGTTCTTCGAGATCTTCCTCGCACCCGAATGCACTCACAGATCATCCATCACATCTTGTGGCGGAAGAGGCTCGTCCAGGCCCAGTCCTATCATCTCCCAGGGAAATTCGCCCTCTGCTGGATTGGTATTGGCTGAGGTGCTCATTCCGTCAGGGCCTGGCGAGATAGAATCTGGGAAAGTCAAGCCAGCTTTGTCTCCTGCCGCTAGATAACCAGACTCTGGAAGCCCTTGTGATATGGTATTTGCGACATACGCAGACGTCGAGTCTGTGCGAGTGGAATCTTTAGTCTGATCCGTCGAGTCTTGATTTTTGAGGAGAGTTTCGACTTGTTCTGCTACGAGTTAGAAATGCCTCTTCATTTGGTACGATGCTGCATACGGAGTCGCGCCTCGAGTAGCTTCACATAACCTCTCTTGGGGCCGCTCTTCTTGCGCACTTCGTCGTATGCGCAATCGTGCGCCAACCGTTTACATGTCCCGCATGTTGGCCTGGCCCCATCACATCGCAGTTTCCTTTTCCGACACAGCACACAGGCTATCCTTTTGGGCTTATTTGCAGCATCGTCCTTTTGTTGCTCATGGCTGTTTGTTCGAGTCGGAGACGTTCGATCGTCGTTCCCGTCTGGAACCTCTTGCGACAGGTCATTGAAAAAGCTGTCGTCGGGCGAGTCAGGAGATCCTGGCGACATGGTGGAGTTGGTATTGTGTTATCAACGACTTCAAAGAGCCCTCGCGTAAGCAGTCGGCCTGTGGAGACAGTCGAGGGTGGGCAACCTGGGCCTGGGGCCAGGCTATGAGACGCGCAAGGCAAACTCGGACTGCGAGGACGCGGAAGGACGCGGGAGGACGCGGAGAAGATTCGAGGTGTGCAAGACGGGCGGGATGTAGAAGATCACCAGGCATCAATACGAAGATTTCAGGGCCGTTGGAGGATGGGGCGCGAATCTGCATTAGCGGTGGGGGCTGTGAAGCTCCCGCAGATGACTGACGGTGAGTGCCAAAGAACGTCTTGGAAAGCGCAGGAGCTGAAGCCCTACCAGGCAACCTTTTCGCATGTAGACCAGTTGGATTCGTCGCGGTAGCCGACGTGCATACAGTCGCGTTGTCATACATTTCATGGTCATGTTGGACCTCCAGGACGAATAATCGCGGAGCTCCCGACGCCCCGACCACCGGTAAGCCCGATGACAGGCGGCATGGCGCACCACAGCGCGAGCTACTTTGGTGCAATGGCATGAGTGCTATATGTTAAGGCCCTCTGCCCTCCACAGCTGATGTTGTGCGGCTGGTACCACGTCTTCGTCTTTGTGATCCTTGGGGGAGGGGTCATTAAATCGAAGAGGCGCCACTTGCCCAGGAATGGAAGGCCTTGCGAAGCTGACCCCTGCACATATCGGAGCTGGATCGCGATTTTGTGATTTCCGTATTGACTCTACGGAGTGGTGGTCTGCTGTCGCATGGCTTCGACTGAGCTGAATTTCATTCCATCATCGACATTGATTCTGGTACAGATTGCCGTCTTCGCGGGATACTGCCAAGTTTCCTGCCCATGAGTATCTGAACGGTACCAGATCGAGTGTGCTCCTCCTCGATGAAAGACCCAGTCGGCTAGTTGGATGCAATGCACAGGTGTTCGAAGGCGAGATAGTGATGGTAAGCCTCCAAATGTGCCCTGTCGCCGGCCTGAGGCGACGATGCAGATACAATACATGGTGAACAAAGTTATAGTACATCGATCAGCGCGCCCTCCTCTTGCCTTGATTGCGTGGCCTGTCTTGCACAAGAAACGTGTGCTTGTTCCTCTTGGCCCTCGTCTTGTAACCTCCTTTGGCCTTGCAGAGAGTTAGTTGATATCTCGCAAGTGAAAACGGCAAAACATACCGGTGTGCCCCAGGGGCTCACGGGGTGGACGTTACCCTTGGATTTACCTCGACCACCACCGTGCGGATGATCAGCTGAGATGCATTAGCATATCTACATGGACGTACCCAGTCGCAACACAAGATGCACTCACCTGCGTTCATCGCAACACCACGAACCTCCGGTCGCTTGCCCATCCATCGCGCACGACCGGCCTTCCCAAGAGATGTAAAGTGAGATTGTGGATTGCTGGCAACTCCAATGGTGCAGCAGGCGTCCGTGGCCACCTTTCGTATTTCTCCGCTTTGCAGCCGGATGATGACGCTCTCAATCTTGATGCCTTTGGGAGTCTGCACCTCTTCCTTGTTGACGACAATAGCGTAGGTGCCTGCGCTTCGACAGAACACGCCGCCACCTTTGGTCTTGGAGCCAACATTGAAGACCTGCGTCCCCAGCGGCACCATGTGAATGGGCAAGCAGTTGCCGCGTGAGGCCGTCTTTGCTGCCAGCATACCAGGATCAATCACACCACCCATCTCGTCGATCAGCGCCTTTGGGATGCCCGTCCTGTAGCTCTCGATCTCATCGCCCTCGCGCATGCCATCCGCGGCCACGATATACGTCTTCTCGCCAGTCTCGACGCGGGTGACGAGTGCGAGATGAGCACTTCGATTCGGGTCGTACTCTATCCTGTCCACGACATGCTTGCCAGGCAGATAGCGCTTGTAGTCGACAATCCTTATGCGTCTCTTGGCCCCACCTCCTCGATGGCGGACTGTTACTTGTCCACTGTTGTTGCGACCTCCCAGGTGCTGGCCCTTCTTCGCAATGGTGAGCTTCAGATACGGTCGGCCTTTCCAGAGATGGTCGTTGACGGGGCGCTTCAAGTGTCGCAGACCAGGCGTACGCGGCTTGTATGTCCGCAACGGAATGAAGACATCCTTTCTGGGGCCAGAAACCTCAATGGCACCGGGGTCGGCGTGAATGGCGGCTTCGAAGGCAGGTGGAGGGTTGTGGTGGATGGCCGTGGCATAGCTACGCGCACACGCGGAGAGGGCGGTCTGCAGCCGCACAGGCTGGAAAGTGCATCTCCGAGGCTGCAACATGTTCCGATTCCTACTGCAGTCGCTGCAGGGCCATGGAGATGCGGCAATGGCGAAATGGCTGCAAGCCGGATGGTGTGCAGTCGACCGAGGAGCTCACAAATTCTCAGACCCGGACAGAAGCGGTTAGTGCGGCTGGCGGTGGTGGATCCCTGCCCGTCGCGCCTGGCACGGCAACGCATCATCGGCGAGACGTGCTGGCTGCCTTCTCCTCCGTCTCCCACCACAACATCATTCTGCTCCATCTCTCTCGCACCTGCAACCTCTGCCGCCTCTCGTCTCAAGACGCGCACGCTCTCGCGCTCACACGCCCGCATCTCCGCATCTCAGCATCTCTCTGCGGCGACTCTGCGCGCGATTCGGGCTGTTCCTTCCCGTAGTGCGAGCGACGCGTCTGATTGGTTCGTGCGGCCCGCCAGCCTTCTTCACGTTGCCCGCGCGAAGTTGGCGCAAAACGCTGACTAAGGCCCGTGCAGACACCAAAACAAACCGCCTGCTGCATTGCTCTGGTCAACACACACACCTTGGTGCAGCACCGCGTCTCGCCATTGCCCTCGCATTCCGGTGTTCCTCGAAGCTGGAACTGCTCCTCGTCCCTTCAGTGCACGCCGGCATTGCTCTTCCAAGGGGTCTGTCTCAGCATCACGTCCTATCACCATCGCTGCCGCCATAGCGTGTACCTCGATACCCATAACATCTTCGAGTCTGCCGAGCGGACGCACTCAACTCTCCACTTCAGCTCTTTTATATTGTTAGCCATCGCCTTTCTGTTCAGTACTCATCTTTAGCGCCTTCGATTTACTGACATTGGACCCTTCAGCGTCAAACTGCACCTGCATACATCCCGGCGCCTCTATACGTACCATCGGTAGACTTGGACACGCCTAGTTACTCAGTATAGCTAATATTTCACACAATGCGTCCCGGAGCAGTAAGTCTTCTTGTCCTCCCTCCCATCTCGTCCTGCTTCGCACTTTACGCCCATAGCCGAGACCTGATACACGCTGCTAACACGTAGATCTAGACCCGATCCCTCCGGCAGAGGACTGCCACCAACGAGAACGATGAGAATGCTGGCTCTACACGTATGACACGCGCAAAAGCCGCGCTTGGCTCTACTGATGCCCCTGCCGACGTCCCCAAGAAGGTCATCCACTCCAAGAAATCCTCAACTGCACTCGCCGCAAATGGCACAAAGAAGCGAACTGCTCTTGGGGACGTCAGCAATGTCGGCAAGACCGAGGGCCTCGGTGCAGGCGCCAAAGACGGCAAGAAACTTACCGCCTCAAAAGCAGTCTCTGTTTCCAAAGCTGCCCACCCCTCCAAGGTCCAGAAGTCTTCCAAGACCAACGCGACGCGTCCTATCCTTGCTTCAAAAGAGAAGAATGTTGCGTCCGAGCTGAAGCGCCCAGCTAGTGGTTCTGGCATCGCGGGACACGCGACCAAGAAGCGCCACAGGTCCGCGTCTAGCACAAAGTCTCTGAAAGAAGACGAGGATGTCGACGAGGCAGAGAACATTGCACCGCAACAGACAAAGATCAATGCATCGATCGAGGTCGAGATCAAGCAGCAAGGTGGCGTCTACGAAGAGCGAAGCAAGTCTGTTGTCGCAGTGTCTGAGGATGTCAAGGAGGAAGAGCAAGAGGCCGAATCGAAGATCCTAGACCTCGACAGGGAGGACATGGACGATCCATTGATGGTGTCAGAGTACGTGGTCGAGATCTTCGAGTATCTGAAGGAGCTGGAGATCGCCACCATGGCCAACCCAGACTACATGGACAGCCAGAACGAGCTTGAGTGGAAAATGCGAGGCATCCTTGTCGACTGGCTCCTCGAGGTCCACACTCGCTTCCGTCTGCTCCCCGAGACGCTCTTCCTCGCTGTCAACATCATCGACCGGTTCCTGTCGAACAAGATTGTTCAGCTTGACCGCCTGCAGCTTGTTGGTGTCACGGCCATGTTCATCGCCTCAAAGTACGAAGAGGTCCTTTCGCCGCACGTGCAGAACTTCCGACACGTTGCCGATGACGGATTCACGGAGGAAGAGATCCTCACCGCAGAGCGCTTCGTCCTTTCTTCCCTGAACTATGACCTCAGCTATCCGAATCCCATGAACTTCCTTCGACGCATATCCAAAGCAGACAACTACGATATTCAGACCCGTACTCTTGGCAAGTATCTCCTTGAGATTAGCTGTCTTGATCATCGATTCATCGCCCACCCTCCCAGCCAAGTCGCCGCCGCCGCCATGTACCTGGCTCGATTGGTGCTTGAGCGTGGTGAATGGGACGATACCATTGCTCACTACGCCGGCTATTCTGAGGAGGAGATCCAGCCTGTTCTCCAGTTGATGATCGACTATCTGTCACAGCCCGTGGTTCATGAGGCGTTCTTTAAGAAGTATGCTAGCAAGAAGTTTCTCAAGGGTATGTTACTCGGTGTGCTGCTAGCCGCAGATCCTGACTAAATCATCACAGCCTCAATTGTTCTCCGCCGCTGGGCAAAGGAATACGTCAAACAATTTGGTAACGCTCTCCGGGGTATTCCTGCATCGCAAGAAGACTGAGATGTAGCTAAGACAACATCGCATTGTAGGCATCCCAGGAGCTCAATCGCATGTCAGCTCGAACTACCCCCGTCGCGACCCTCCGCTCGAAGTGTCAAGCTTGTGGTAGCTATCAAGCTGCATCCGTCACATTACAACACGTAACACATCCATGTCTGCACTATGGCCTGACCTCGACCGGCGTTAATAAAATGGGGTGCTTTGGTTAGGTTTCTCTGCTTGCAACTTGCAAATTTCTACCTTTTGGCGTGGCATGGCGTTTGAACCCTGTCCGGGCGGAGTCAATGTGCTTGTTTCACCTTTTCTTAATTTCATTCCTCAGACGGCTCTGGATATCCGTCGACTAGCACTATGGAAGGTATACCTACTGTGGTGGCTGAAGACGGATATTGATTTGATAGGCGGCTGGAGGAGGGATGGCTGGATACTGTATGAGTATTGGGTGGGGGTGATGGGATGTGCCTTGGGCAGCATCCTGTCTTGTGTGATTGCAAAGAGAGCCGCCATGAGCCTGTCTGTTTTTCTCGAGTCGCAGCCTCAGTATGCTGCACCTTTTTCTGTTTGCGATGGTCCAGCATGAGCGAACGGTACATGTGGCATGGTTTTAGCATCCTGAAATGAACGATTCCCCAAATAAAACTTGCTCTCGGACCTGTTCGTTCTCTGTCTGCGCCTTGGCGATCCCCACGTCCAAGTAAACAACGCGCCGCGCATCGAAACAAACGCCAACCTCGGCTCTCACCATCGCAGACTTGCTCGCACTAGCCCTTTCCTGGACGATCCATCTGATCAACCTCCGACCCATCCCATCACCACCCCCAATCCACACCCATACCACATCTAGAAATGTAACATGAGCGAACTCGATCTCCACTACCCACCAGACGCCTGTCCTTTCTGCAACATCGCCGCCGCCTTCCCTGCTCCGTCTTCCTCTCCACTATGGACCCCGTCAAAGCAGGTGCTCGTGGATGCCGTGCCAAGTGAGCAGGCCGCGGACCCAGAGAAAACGAGTCCGAACTCGTTTGTAGTTCTGGCGGCGCAAGATGTCATGGCGTTTTTAGACATCTTACCGATGACGAGGGGTATGTATCTTAACAGCACCGGGGGGGATGCAAGAGAGGAAGAGGGGAGAAAGGGGATTCTGGAGTGATGTGAAGAGAAGAAGCTGATGTGTGTGTGTGTGATAGGACATCTTTTGGTTAGCACGCGGGATCACAGGGTCAAAGTGCAGGATGTGGAGGGCGAAGAGGGGAGTGCGTTAGGTAATTTAGATGCCCCGGTCTGTTCTGGGGATAGAGGGTGCTGACAAGTGCATTTCAGGGTTTTGGCTGCCGGTTTTGGCGAGAGTTGTTAGTAGAGTTGTGGGGGTGACGGATTATAATATCGTGCAAAATAATGGTACGTGTGGGATCTATTTCGAGTCTTGTGTTGTTTTTACGAGTGTTTTCCATCTGGAAAGACATCGTCTGTCATCCTTTGGTCCCGTCTTTACTTTTTCAAGTCGACTCCTTCTTTATAAGCTCAAGAGGTGTTTCTTCTGGTTCTATTTTGGACTTATGCCAACCTATTTTGCCCTACATCAAAGTATACCTACTCGTCCAAATGTGGTTGGAACTCATTTCACCAAAGCACGAGTCTTTATCGTCCAGCTAGACTTACAGACTGGAGTATCATGGCCAGCCTTTTTCTAACACCGAACAGGAGCGAGGGCTGCTCAGGTGGTTCCCCACGTCCATTTCCACATCATCCCTAGACCAGAGACGATGGCGCAGATAAAGAACAAGAGCTGGACCATGTTTGGCCGGGGCCAGAGAGACGAGCTTGAAGATGAAGATGGAGCGAAAATAGCTGCCGAGATGCGCAGAGTGCTCAAGGAAGAGATCGAAAAAATGACTTCAAAAAGCATAGGACCGAAATTATGACCCCAGAACATGCTAAATATTATATGGAAATTGAACCCAGACCGATGTCTCGAACAGGTCCGGTCGACTGTGCCGAAGACCTTTGATACATATACTGTACAAATACATACATACGAACCACTGATTGCCCGGCTCTTAGTCTTTCTCCTCGCTCTCGCCGTCACCTTTCTCCTTCTCCTCCATGTCCATTCTCCGCCCCTCGATCGTGAAGTATAGACTCTTACTCGCGCCCTCCATCGCACTGGTAAGACTGCCACCAACGCCTTGCAACATGGCAACCAATTGCGCCCTGAGCCCATCAATGCCACCGTCAATACCTCCGACCCATTTTGTACCTTCTTGGTCGAACACCTTTCCTTCCACCCTAGCTCCCAGCAACATGAGTTTCTGCAGTCCAAATTGAACCTCTGGTTCGTGGTACGCGGGATTCGCTTTTCGCTTCGGCGCAGGAAATTCCTTCGAGGGTGCCAGTGTTGACAAAATGGCCTTGAGGTATTGTGGTTCAACAGATGGGAGGCCTACGACGGCTAGGGGTCCGGAGAGCAGAGGCTGTAACTCCAATTTCAATTTCCTGTTTGAAGCCGCCTCATATGCTCTTCTTGACAGCCCATGCGTGAATCGTTCGTCCGCGGTATTGTTCGTTGTCTGTGGTATTTTCGCGCTTGCCTGCGTCTTTGGATCGTTCGCTGCTGACGCCGAGTCTAGCAGATCATCCTCCGGCTTGAAGAACTCGACAACCCTCAATGCGCTCTCGAAAATGCCAGTCTGGATGACCTGCAGCTTGATCTCCTGCGCCAGCGGCTCCAAGCCTGCTTGCTCGCGCTCTGCGTCCACTTTGGCTAATGCGGCCGCCAGTTCTCGGCGTATGCTCATCCATTCCACGGCTTTGATGTTGTTGTGCTGGAAGAGTAGGAGTAAGGGCGAGGACTTGAGGAGCGATTGGTATTGCCTGTGAAGCTGAGATTTCCGGACCTGGGGCGGTTTGTGGGAAGGGGGCTGCGTAGGCGGGTATCGGAGTACTGGGGGAACAGAGCGTATTGTCTGGTCAATGGGCGGAGCGGGTGTGGTTGCCGTGGCTAGGGAGGCATATGCGTGTTGTACGGGGGCATTGGGCGACGCTATGCGAAGGCACAAGACGCGTGGGCGGACTCTTATTCGAGGTGGCATGCTAAAGACGGATTGTTAGATATCTATCCAGAAAGAAACATAGAAAGCGCGCTTAGACGTACGTGAAATGTGGCTGCTTGTGCAATTGGGATGAATTGAAGTTGTCCTGAAATTCTTCCGAGCGTTCGGCTGAACTTCGGTCAAGGCGTTGTCGTCGCCGCGTGAATACCAGAGGATCTCATCAATCCATGTAAAATAATACATTCCTGTCTTTTTCTCCTTGCTCCTATCATACTCGCTCGAAACGCATGCTACCCTATTAAAGTCTCTCAAAAAGTAGGCGTTCCGAGCGTCGAAAGATGCTCGTCGTGCTGAGCAGGTTTCCAAAAGGGAAGCCTCCTTATAAAAGTGCAAGGTGTCTCCGATATCTAAGTGTGAGTTCCGACTTTCTATAAAGTCTAATTCGTACGCTGACGCTGTGAAGGTTGATTCGAGAAGTCGCTTATCGACATTCTGGGCGCCGACAGGAGGCAGATCTCCTCAGGACGGAGACCAAGGTTCGTCAGAAAACCATGTCCTCGGCTTCTAGAAACTCTGGCTGAAGTGGCTTAAGATGACTCTCACGCACTGCTTGTTCGAGGCGGGTTCCTCCGTCAGGTATGTGTGCCAGCTACTCATGTCAACCGAACGACATCTGATCACGTGCAGGCACACTCGGGTGTCTTCCACCTCCTTCCCCTCGGTCTTCGTGTGCAACACAAGCTGGAGACTCTCATAGACAAGCACATGGAATCTATCGGCGCTTCAAAGATCTCTCTCTCTTCAATCAGTACGGAAGAGCTGTGGCGCCAAAGCGGCCGTTATTCCGCAAACTCAGAGCTTCTCCGAGTGAATGATCGAAGAGAATCTGGATTTCTTCTATCACCGACACATGAAGAGGAGATTACATCTCTGGCCAGTGGAATGATACAGTCATACAAAGACCTTCCCTTGAGACTGTACCAGATAGGACGTAAATATCGGGATGAAAAACGGCCACGCCAAGGACTACTTAGAGCAAAGGAATTCCTGATGAAGGATCTTTATACGTTCGATTTCTCACAGGAAAATGCCCTTGCAACATACGAATTGGTCCGGCAAGCGTACAATAATCTCTTCGACGAGCTCAATATCCCCTATTTGGTCGCAAACGCAGACTCGGGCAACATGGGAGGTAAACTGTCTCACGAATACCACTTCGCCTCGCCCAAAGGCGAAGACAATGTGTGGTCCTGTGACTCATGCTCGTACGCCGCCAACGAGGAAGTCGTAGAGCAAAGATGCGACGACCCATCACCAGTCCCCGAAGCCATCTTCGAAGGCATCAGCACTGACCGCAAAACCAAAATCATCATACATATACCCGCACCGGAACCCCATACGCCGTCGACGACCCCCTTACCCTGGTCCCGAATCCACAAACACGTCAACCTCCACGCCATAAAACGCCTCTCCATCCCCATCGACACGGGCATCGAGCCCTCGACCCTGCACTCCCTCCTCGCCGAAACCACCTCCCAGCTACACGTCCACGACCTCCGCACACCCGCCTCTTCCCCTTCCTCCCTGAGCGCAGACCTCACAGCCCTGCACCCCGGCAGCCCCTGTCCTTCATGCGCCTCAGGCCACCTACACGCGCGCAAAGCCATCGAAGTAGCCCACACCTTCCACCTCGGCACGCGCTACTCCGCGCCGCTCTCAGCCCTCGTCTCTTTGCCCAACTCCACTGCAGGAAAAGTTCCCATGCACATGGGCTGCCACGGCATCGGGGTGAGCCGCATGATGGGCGCCATGGCGGCACTGCTTGCAGACGGCACGGGACTGAATTGGCCGCGCGTCGTGGCTCCGTTTGAGTGCTTGGTTGCGAGTACGGGTGCAGTTGTGGCGGGGGAGAGCGAGGGGGTGTATGATGGGCTGCGGGGCGCGGGGGTGGATGTTGTGCTGGATGATCGGGACAAGGGGGTTGGGTGGAAGTTGAGGGATGCGGATTTGATTGGGTATCCGGTTTTGGTGGTGCTGGGGAAGGGGTGGGGGGAGGGGAGGGTCGAGGTGCAGTGTCGGAGGTTGGGGGTCAAGGAGGAGGTGGGTGTGGAGGGGGTGAGGGCGAGGGTTGGGGAGTTGTTGGCGAGGTTGTGAGGGGTTGAAGGGTTCTGCTGGACCTAGGACTTCGAGTGCGTGTAGGATGCGACTGTACGTCATAGTCTATTGTAAGATATGTATGAAGAAAATGTGAATAATATTGGACGAAGTTGTCCACAAGGTATCTCGGTGTATCGTATCGCTAAATGCATGAAAATAGTCCCGCCCTCTGGCCCACCATTGGAACTCAAATCTTTGTTGTACAAAGTTAAAGCCCGTAATCGAATGCTAAATCAATCCTTGTCCTTGGCTCTCCTTTGACGTGTACTCTTCTTCCCTTGTACGGCCGTGTCGTCTTCCTCTTCGTCTCTGCCCTTGATCAGCTCACTATCTAGTCCCCACTCCTCCTTGTCGTACCAATCCTCCCCGTCACTCATCTCGCCCACGTGTCCCTCTGCCTTTGCCCACTTGAACACAGCCTGTCGCATTCTCTCTCCTTTCAGCAGACCGTGGTGCAGATCGAGCGACGCGCGCGAGACTTCTTCTTGTTTCTGCACAAAAGCGAGGAGGAGCAGACGCGTGTCTTCGGCTTCTGCGGCGGGCAAGCCAAAATCGCGATCGGGGAGGAGTTCGGTTGGGAAGCTGAAGAGAGGATGGATGGGGTTTACGACGCTGGAGGGCGATGATGGTGGGGACGGTGAAGAGGGCGCTTGGGCTCGAGCTCGGGTCGTCATCCGGTGAGCAGTATGTTGCGAGGCAGTGTCTGAACCGTCGTCTGCAGGCGTCGATGCCTCGCCGTTCTGGTGTACGCCGTCCATGTGAGAGATTCCATTTGTGGTGTGTTCAGTATTTCCATTGGTCTCGCCATCGCCATTCGTCGTCGCGTCCCCGTTTGGTCTCTGTGAAGAGCCATTTTGCTGCTCCGCATCTGCCATGGCAACATCCTGCGCTGTATTTGAAGTATCCTGTGTCTGTGATTCCTCCGCTGTCTCTGCGTGATCAGGTCGCTGGTGTTCTCCGTTTGTCACCCGGCCGTTCGCTGCCGTTGTTGCGAGCGGTTGCAGGTGATCGGTCGCGTTCATGTCGGCGAGTCCAGCTGGCACCCACGAGACATCGCCCTGCAGCTTCGTGAACAGGCTCTTCGAGCGCCAGAGATTAATCTGTTCCTTGCGCGACATGGCCCCCGCCTCGTTTGTCAAATTTGTGAGGTGTTTCGAAGTGTATGCAATGCTGTAGGCAGGGTGGGTGGGGAGATCGGCAGCAGATGTGAGAGGTGCGAGCAGTGTCTCGAGCTGTATGTCGGCGTACGGGTTCTCCTCGACTGTGGACAGGTCATCTTCGTCTTCATATTCGTCGCCAATCTCTACTATGTCGCCGTCGGGATCAAAGCGAGGAGGATTGCGCTTTAGAATATATCTGCGGTGGCCAGCGTGCTGGATTCGCTGTGAGGGTTGTCAGTGTGTGCTCCAAGGTCGGAGATGAAGCAGAGTAGCCAACCTTTTTGAAGGGAGGGGCGTCTTGCAATTCTGGCTTCCCAGAGCGGGTATATTGTGCTTTGCGCTTCAGACTCTGCAGGCGCTTGTTGTAGGGCGTGTCAGTCTCATCGGAATCGGAAGCTACGAGGATAGTCAGTGGTTGCTGAGGGAGCGTCCGAAGGATTATTCGTACAGTCATCCTTTCGCATGAGGCGCCTCTTCATGCTGAATATCGTGTCCATGATCTGCTGCTGCTGCCCGGCCATGACGACGAGCGCTGGGGCGGACCTCAGCAGAAAGTTGGCGGACGGGTAGTAGAGGGTCGGATGGCTGCCGTGGACGCGTTGGACAGCAGAAAGACGTGTTCGAGCGGACGACGGATGCTCCTGCGTGTCGACGTGTGCGCAGCGGCGCTGGTGATTGTGCGCGGAGCTCTCCAAGTGCGCGGGAGCGGAGAAGGAGCCCAAGCACGTGCGGCGGCTATTCCTCGGACGCCGTCCTCCCGAAGCGCCGACCGCGCGCAAAGAGTGCCGTGCAGTCACGCAGTGCACTGGGCCTGGGCATGTGCGGGCCGTGCCATCATAGCCTGGCCGAGAGACTGCACCAGAGCTGCACCAGACTACGCGAATGCGACAGTAATACCAGACCTTTGGCGACTCTTCCGTCCTCGCCACTACCCACGCGCCATCTTCATGGAGAGGTAGCTTCTGCGCCTAGCTATGGATGCATATCCATCCGAATACGTCCTCCACAACCTGCCCTTCATCCTGCTTTCCGGTCTGGGCGTCGAGCCAGAACTCGATCCGCCTACTCATAGCAAACATGTGTTGCCTGGAAGAGCTGTCACCTCGGTCGCTTCCGAAATATCTGCCCTAACCGGAGATCGCGCACAGCAATTACTCCAAGAGTTCTTGAGCGCCGAGGGAGGTGATGCGCCCTGGAACGCGCGGGGTGTCCAGAGGGGCAATCGTGCGAGCTTCAGGTTCAGAGCAGTAGGGAGGGTGGGTCAGCAGCCTCATACGTGTAGTAGCTGCAGCAGAGTACTCATCTTGCTTAGGACTTTCAATTCCCTCCCAAGAAGGCTGATCCCCCTACCTCGTCTGGAATATCGCCGCCCAGTAGCCCTACTGTATCGTCGGCACCAGTCTGGATACTGCACTCACCCATATCCCCCTTGACTCCAGGTTCGCCAATCTACCCTGACGGGGTGATAGCACCCAGCTGGGTGTCAAAACATCAGCATCATGTGCCCGCTGTTTTCATGTCCTTCTTCGCCTTTGGCTCGGATCCGAACACAAACAGTCTACACGATAACCAATTGAAGACGGAAATCAACAAGATCAAGGGCCAGATACAAAAGGCGGACTATCGTACACGATATGCTGTGGTGCTAGTGAGCGACAAGTCGGTTCTCGATGCGCCTGATACTGAAGAGCGGCTGGCGACAATCAGGCGGGCTACCGGTCTTGACCCGAAGAATTCGCTCTTCCTTCTACCTCCGAACACCTCCTCAACGGAGCTTCGTTCGTTTGTGACATCCGTCTTGTCCGCAGTACACCCTCTCTGTGTAGAGTACTATAGAGATCTTACCAAACATGCGAGGAGAAAAAAGGGCAGAGGAACCGTCCCTCCTCCCACTATTCCACCGACTCGAGGTACATCACAGACACTGTCGCACCCTGGTTGGAATGTTCGCTATGACTTCAAACTTGGGGTCTTTGCTGAATTTCGACAAGAGATGGACGCTGCTCAGCGGCATTACAATATCGCTCTGGACTCTCTATTTGGCTCTGAAGGTATATTTGAGACAACCGCAAGTTGGCTCCCAAGATGGGACGAGATCCGGCTTTTAGCTGATACTGTCGCATTGCGGCACATCAGATGTCTGCTGTGGAATAGCTACCCTACCTCCGCAGTGCAGTCCTGGCTGAGATACAGAACGAGGTTGAGCAGTCTCCTGGACCGCCGCGGAAAAGGCACATCGAACTATGGTTGGGCAGCATGGGAATCCCGATGGGCTCAAATAATGGCTGAACTCATCCAGCGTTGCGAGCTCCCAGTCTTCAGAATTACCACTCCAATATCGAAGGATGATCCACTTGTTGATGGCGTCAATGTCATGTACTCGCTTCCCGAGAAGCAAATCCCCATGGGCGAGAGGCTACCTCCATGGGAGTTGCTCCATCATGCAGGGTATTGGTTCAAGCTATCCGCAGATCACGCAAAAAGGCGGTTCATCATAGCTCGAGATATACCAGAAGAGGATCGATCTCCTCCAGGCAAGGCACCAGCGACGAGGGTATCGAACAGAAACCAGATGTATGATCTGTACCTTGTGCCCGAGACGCATTTAGAAAACCCAGTGCCTGGCTCGGGCGAGGGGTTCCAGCACTGGAAAGACATTGTGGAGAAGTCAAACGCTTCACTGGCTGAATTCCATCGCCGAGGTCAACGCCGAAAGGTTGAGCAATTGCAGCTTGAAATTTCAAGGACACTGCTGTATGAAAAACAATACGAGGAGGCATTTAAAGTCCTGCGTCCGCTTTGGGAGACAATGACGTGGAGACAAGAGGGATGGTGGTCACTCGCATCCGAAGTGCTGTGGAGTCTGCACGAGTGTGCCCTCCGCGTCCAAGATCCAGAAACATATGTAGCGACCGAATGGGAGCTCTATTCTAAAGGTCAGTTCCAAATAATGCTACCTTCGAGGATACATGTTAACATGTCTTAGTGTTCCCGGGCAAGTCCAAGTACAAACATGACTTGATGGGTTGCCTGGATTCCTTTCAACTTGATGTTGCGGCCGGCCAGAAGCCCAGTATCAGTCTAAGCACAACGGACTTCTTATCCTGCTGTGAGTATTGTTCAGTACCGTCAACCGAAGTCTAATGGGCCCAGTGTCTACCACATTTACTTTTTCCGAGGGTGAGGGGAACGTTGGCGAGCAGTTGCCTTGCCAAATCGCAATCACCTCGAATGCTCGACCCGAATCAACTCCGATTACTCTGTCCAGCCTTGCATTCCAATTCAATGGCTCTCTAGGAGACATTTATCTAGTTCATGAAACGGACCGCTCCGGCATTGGATCCGAATCAACAATGACTGACTGTAGTCTTGACGAAGAGGCACCACAAGCACGGCAAGAACAAAGACCTAAGTGGAACGGCACAGCAGACTTGACTCTGCATCCAGGTCAGACAAAAGTGTTCAACTTCCCAATCACCTTCCGCGAAGCAGGCGATATTGACGCCATTGCAAGCATATTCGAGATCAACACGGACCATTTTGATCTGGTCTGCTCGACAATTGGCCTCGAGACAGAGGCATCATCCATGTGGTGGCTCAAAGGAGGTTCAAGACTAAAGTCTCGGAGATTGAATCGCTCTCTTGGTACTTCCGTAAAAGTATTGCCCAAGCCACCGAAGATGGACATACAGCTGCCAGATCTGCGCACTGGATACTACACCGACGAGCAAGTGAAACTTGACATTGTCATTACGAACAAGGAAGACGAAGACACAGAAGCTGTTCTCGAGGTGAGGCTGCTTGGGCGTTCAAAAGATACTTTGGGGTACTCTTGGGTCGGAAAGGGGGCGTCATCCCCCTCGAAAGAAATACCGCCATCCCTGGACGGCTCTGATCTAGACCTCCCGGGCCACCACGTTGGACTTCTTGTACAAGGACGACAGACGACGGAGACGATACAGTTCAAAGCACCATCTGAGCCTTCCGACTATGTGCTGGAAGTCAGGGTTCTGTACCACGTGCTGAGTGATCGAGATATCCCCATCTCGAAGACATCCACGGCCGATCTCGTCTTCAACGGACCCTTTGAGGCGAATTTTGAATTCACTCCTCGAGTGCACGACGACCCGTGGCCAAGCTACTTTGCGCTTCGCGAGCCAGATAACAGCGAGCCAGAGTCGGCTGCGGCATTTGGGATAGCCTCCAAATGGCTTCTCAGTGCCAAACTCGCCTCATTTGCTGAAGAAGACTTGGTCGTTGGAGATGTAGGCCTCGAGGTTGTACATATCCATGGAGGTGCGACACTCAACATCGCCAAAGAGACGGAAGCCGCCGACGTCTTGATGAAGCCTCAGGATATGAATGAGCGCG
Source organism: Polyplosphaeria fusca (assembly GCA_010093805.1). Taxonomy (NCBI): domain Eukaryota; kingdom Fungi; phylum Ascomycota; class Dothideomycetes; order Pleosporales; family Tetraplosphaeriaceae; genus Polyplosphaeria; species Polyplosphaeria fusca. The sequence goes on from ML996201.1 coordinate 51,924, forward strand.
CCTTCTGCTTGGATTTGCAGAAGATGGACATTGAGGATCGTCGTCCTTCAAGCGTGGATATGAGCTTGGTCATAACTTGGCAGCGCTCCGATGCTCCTGGTGAGCCAGCGGTGACATCGTCACTTCCCATACCAAGCATCCAGATACCCAGCAGTGAACCACGCGTGCTGGCGTCGGCTCGGCGCTCCGCAAACGTTCCATCGCTGATACACATGGACTACACGCTCGAGAACCCGACGATGCACTTCCTGACGTTCGAACTGAGCATGGAGGCTTCGGAGGAGTTTGGCTTTAGCGGGCCAAAGCTGAGGGCCTTGAACTTGCTGCCAATGAGCAGGCAGACGGTTCGATACAACATCTTGCCTATAGTCAAGGGCGACTGGGTAACGCCGCAGTTCAAGGTTGTGGATCGATATTTCAATAAGACGCTGAAGGTGCTGGCGACGGACGGGTTGAAGACGGACAAGAAGGGGGTTGGTGTGTGGGTGGAGGCTGAGGCTGAAGAGGAGTAGTCGGAGGGATCATCATCCATTCAATGCAGTCATACTCCAACAGATCAATATGAAAATCCATGTAGTTAGTCCCTTGCTAAATGCTGATCCCAAGGCTGTTGTTCCGATCCGAGTGCAAGGAACCTCGGCACGCCGACGCACCGACCGCTCGGTTTCAAGCGCCGATGATTGTGAACGTCATCCCAAAATCTTCCGAGCTGAGCGCGTCTGCAAATCGACAAAACTCATCGACAGACCTCGACACATCTCCTTGCCCTCACGGCCCTTACAAGGAGCTGCACACGATGCAGAACCTGCAATTGATCCACTCCCACTTTTCATAATGTCCGATGGAGCCAAAACCAGTTCCTCATGTACGCTCAACACCCTCCTTCCCATTCTCCCTTCCCCCAATCCCACAGCTCACACAGCCCCCCCCCCCCCCCCCCCCCCCCCCCCCCCCCCCCCCCCCCCCCCCCCCCCCCCCCCCCCCCCCCCCCCCCCCCCCCCCAGTCCACTTCTTCGCCGGCCTCTCCTCAGGCATCCTCTCCGCCATCCTCCTCCAACCCGCCGACCTCCTCAAAACCCGCGTCCAACAATCCCCGACGACATCCCTCCTCAGCACCATCCGCACCATTTCCTCGGGCCCCTCGCCCATCCGCTCCTTCTGGCGCGGCACCCTCCCCTCTACCCTCCGCACCGGCGCCGGCTCCGCAATCTACTTCTCCAGCCTCAATGCCCTGCGCCAGCGCCTCGCGAGTGCGAAAGCCTCTTCCCCCTCAGCTTCAGAGCAGCACAGCTCCTCGCTGCCGCGCCTCAGTAATACCGCGAATTTAGCGACGGGTGCGCTGGCGCGCACGTGGGCGGGCTTGCTGATGATGCCCATTACGGTGCTGAAGGTGCGGTACGAGAGCAGCATGTACGCGTACCGCTCTTTGCCCGCGGCCTGCGCGCACATTTTCTCCACTGAAGGCGTGCGTGGGTTTTTCGCGGGCTTTGGGGCGACGGCGGTCAGGGATGCGCCGTATGCGGGGCTGTATGTTGTGTTTTATGAGCAGAGCAAACGGAGGCTGTCCGGGGTGGCGAGGAAGCTTGATGACGGCGAGGGTGGTGGTGGTGGTGGGGATGGAGCGCTCAGCTCGTCGACGAGCGCGGGGATAAATTTCTTGTCTGGGGTCGTGGCGGCGGGGTTGGGGACGAGCGTGACGAATCCGTTTGATGCGATTAAGACAAGGTTGCAGCTTATGCCGGGCAAGTATGGGAATATGCTTGTGGCGGGGAGGAGGATGGTCAAGGAGGAGGGGGTCAGGAGCTTGTTCAACGGGTTGGGCATCAGGATTGCGAGGAAGGCGGTTAGCTCGGCGTTGGCGTGGACTGTGTATGAGGAGTTGATACGGAGGGCCGAGGGGTGGGATGAGGAGGGGGTTCAGTATTGATTGCAACTGTGAGGGAGAGTGGCGAGTGTAAGAGCATTCATTGTCTTCCAGGCGTTCTCGGCAAGAGGGTCAGAGCATATCGGCGGTCAAAATACTTCAATTATCTCGGCTCAGCTGTTTTCCTAGCAGAGCTCACCTTTTGGGCAACGGTAGTTGTAAAATATTGGGGCATCGATCCTCGCACTTTTCCATGTCCATTTTTAGACAATCTTGGATCGATTGCTTTAGAGCAGTGTATTCACAAAGCCAAGCATTCCTCGCCTTCACGCTCCAAACGACTTTCTTCACCACATCACATTCAAACACATATAGTCATCGCCGTAAGCCGTTCTATTTCATAAATCGTAATCATCGTGTTTTCAAACCCGAACAAGTGCCTCTCAGTATGACATATCCAAGAAACTCATCGAATCATCCCGCTTTCGTGGTATATTTGTGCACGCCATAACCAGACATGTCGAAACCGTACCATCAGCCGTGCCAGTACACAAGGAGTGTGGGAAGCGAGGATCAAAGCCCTCGGCCCCAATAACAGAGAAAAAACCCAAAGATGGCCTCTCGAGCAGGCGAGTCCAGGCCAGCGCTCGAACATAAGAAACAGAAGTAATCCGCCCTGCCACCCACTCACCAGGACAACAAAGCACCTTGACAACCAGAAAGACAAACAGAGTACAAACAAAAAGAATAAAAGAAGAGACTAGTATCTAGCACCCGGGGGTGCGCCGATGGGAGGAGGGGGCATGGCCGCATAAGGATTTGCGTCCGCGTACGAGGGGTAGGGTTGAGCAGCTACAGGATAGGCATACGGATTAGCCATGGGAGCTCCAATACCGGTGAGTGCGTTCTGCCGGGCCTCCTTTTCGCGACGTTCTCGATTCTTCCTCCTCTTGCGCCTACGGTCTTCAAGCTCCTTGACGCTGTGACGCTGTTCGTTCATCTCCTTCCATTCGCCAAACGCCGACTTGATGCCCAGTGCTGCGATACCCACGGCGGCCGCGTCCTGCAGCATGTTCTTGGACTTGCGCTTGCGCGCCTCCTCGGGCGACATTTCACCCTCGGAGACGAGCTTGCGCCGCTTCTCCGACGCTTGCATGGACGAGTACACGCCGTGGGCCGCGTGGATAGTCGCGACCGTGGCCAACCCGGCAGTCAGGAGTTCCTTACCTCTCATCTTCTTGCGCTTGTTCTCCATGTCCGTTGTACTTTCCGAATCCGAGCTGTCGTCCCGCTTGTTGTCCCGCGGCGCGGCAGCTGCTGCTACACTGCGGTCTGCGTTAGCTCGGGGAGCGCCGTCCTGGTATGTGTCCATACTGCGGCCCCGGCTGTAGGCGCGGTCATTGCGCCTGCGGGAAGGGACGTAACTATCCTCGCTGGATACGCTGCGTGAGCGCTCACGCCTGGAGCGCGACTTGGAGCGCACGCGGTCGTACAGGGCCTTGCCTGCTGCAAGCACGGCACCAGCGCCGGCAACCTTGCCGAGGGTGTTGCCACCACCCTCGCGTTCGCCGTCGCTGCCTGCGCGGGATCGAGAGCGTCCACGTCCAAAGATTGACCGAGAGCGAGAGCGCGAGCGGGATGGAGACCTCGAGTCGGCACCGGGACGGCCGCGAGATCGGGAGCGGGAGCCATTGGCCAAGCGGTTGGCAAGAAGGCCTCCTATGGCCGACTCTGCGACGTGTCGCTTGTTGTGCTTGTCGGGGTCCTTGTCGATGAGACTGTCGATACCAGCGGCACCGATGGCGGCCGTGGCGATTCGCTGGCCCTTCTCGCCAGTCCAGGCACCCGGCGTCTTGCGGCTACGGAAGGCCTCGACGGCACCGGCGACAATTGCGGCTTTGGCGGCTTGCTCCCACTTCTTCTGGCTCCGGTGGCGGCTGCCGCTGCGGCTCCGTCGGCTGTCGCGAGAGTATCGATCCTCGTAGCCATAGCGGTCGCTGTCGTAGCCGCGGTCGTCTTTGCGATGTCGAGAGCGCGAGCGCGACTTGCCAGTGACGGCGCCAATGACACCGCCGAGGCCAGCCGCTTCGCCGAATTCCTTGATGTTGTCGACAATGGACTTGCGACGCTGAGGGCGGGGGCGCTCGTCGTCAGAGTAGTACGAGTCACGCTCGTGGTAGTCGTCACGGCGTCCGCGGCCAGAGCGCGTGTATGAGTAGTCGTCGTCGTAGTAGTCGCGGCCATGGGAGCGGGCGCGACGGGGCTCGTACGACTCGCGATACTTGGTCTGGCGGTACTCGGCTCCTCCTGGCGGGGGGAAGTCGCGCGGGATGTCCTCGACGCTGTCCTCGCGGGGTCGGTAGACTAGGTCGCGGACGGGGGCTCCCTTTCCGCCGCGCTCGATGTAGGTGGTCTCAGTGACGTATTCAGGCTCGCGCTCTCGAGTACTGTGGTGCCGCCGAGGGCGGCTGTCGTAGCTGTACTCAGACATTGCGGGCAGGCAGCCGGGCTAGGGCAGATTTTGCAGCAGGTCGTCGTTCGGTCCTTGGGTCCGGGTCCAGTGGTCCTGCGACGTGTTAGGACTGTGAAGGGCAAAACAGAGACAAGGCCAGGTGCAGCAAGCACAGCAAAGAGACGTACCACTTTATGGAAGGGCTGCGGTGGGGTTACTTGGCAATGGCCAGTCAGGTGGTGGGGTCGTTGCAACGAAGAATGAGGGTGCCGGGAAGAACGGAAGCAGGAGACGGAGGGGAGTGTACGTCTCCAAGGTGCACAGGCGTCGGGCCTATTTAACACATGTGCGGGCCAGGAAGGAGAGCAGGCTGACTGGCGCTGTACGGTGGTCTGTTTGGAAATGCGTCCGGCAGGTGGCGTAGTGGTTGCTGCGATGAGGCTGGGCAGGGAGGTCTAGGGTGCTAACGTCGAGGTGGCCGCCGCTTCTTCAACTGGGCACCCTTTCTACGTCATCATCGCCGCCGCGCAAAACCAGGCCCTTGTGCCCACTCACCCAGCGCCCAACGGCTTGCGACCCCGACTCTATGTCCCCCCGCGAGTCGGTGAGCGCTTCCGGGCCAGGGCTGAGCACTCCATCTGGTGACCTCGAGCGGCTGCCTCCAGCGCTGCTCGTCGATGCGAGCGGCGGGGGCCGGGTGATGGCATTCACGCACAGCCTCACCACCCCGCCCCTCCCATTGGCCGCCCAGGAACAGCAGTGCAAAGTGCCTCACCGGACGCCTCGCTGCTTCGCATCCTGCTTGCTCCTTCCTCAAACAGGCCAAGTGTTCGCTGTCGAAGCCACATCTCCTAGGGCCTCCCCAATTGCTCCTCCCGTCTTTTTGTGACCCTCCCACTGCTGCTTTTACTGGGCAATTCCTGGGATCCCTGAAATGCACGCTGCCAACTTAGCGGCAAGGTCACCCACTTCTCGGCCATGACGAAGCCACGTCAAGACGACCAATGTTGAGTCATGCTGCTCTTGGCTGCTTTTCATTGGGAACGGTCGCACATGAACTGCTCGAGAACTTGCCCATTGCATGAGACGGGCTCTGGATACATGTCCTTGCATGAGCAGTAAGCGTGCAGTGCCCCGGTTGACTCGAGCCTGAACGTCAAAACTCTCCTGCGACAAACTATTTTAACTGGCAGGATTACAACGACCACGTTCCTGGCTCGACGTCCAGGGTTCCAGCTTGACTTTGGGCGAACCGTGGGTCGGGCGATGCCTGACACATCCGTCAAACAGGCCCGCAGCCCAATCATGGCTGGGGGCGCTGGCCACAAACATAGTCTTAGTCGAAACTGAAGAAAAATGCTATTTCGAACTGCTATCGCGCACTGAAGAGTCGGTCCTTTTGGCCTCCTTGAGCTAGAAAGTGGGCATTGTAAAACTATTAGTTACACGAAAACTAAACGCTCTCCTACGTCATTCTTCATGCCCTTCACTTAGATGCTCGAGATACCCGACCAGTCTCTTCTTGATTATGACGCCCACGAGCTTTGACGTCCCCTCTTCCGTCACGCACAGATATCGCAGGCCCAGCTTTGAAAACATCTCGACCGCATACTCCAACGGTGCCTTTGCGCAGATACTCAACGGTGTCCTGTCCACGAAAGGAGTCAAGTCCACTTCCAACGTATCAGGGGATGGGTCATCATCAATCAGGTGACCGAGAAGTCTAACCATGAAGTCGCGTCGATCTGGGGACCGAGGCGGACAGAGCTTCGTCAGTCCAAACTCGAGCTCTGATTGCGAAATGTAGCCTTGTAAGATTGGAATATCAGACTGAGGGTGAACCTGAACGAGCACGAGCCCAGCGTCCATAAGGCCGCGGGCGTGAAGCTGTTCCAATTTCCTCTGAAGCATAGCTTGCGGCACTTTGTTGGTGAGAGGCACGTGCACGGTAATCTCGTCCATGGTCTGCTTCGGTGGAACAAGTACCTCTGCAAGGAGGTTGTGCGGTCGAACAACCGATATCGCAAGATCTGGATCGAGGAACGGGTGCCCTAGCACCGTCTGCGCGAGATCGTAGACGCCTTCCTCGGATATCGCATCGGCCACCCACTTCGCTACCAGTATAGCTATCATGTGGGGGACAATGTACTCAAGCTGACCCGTGAGTTCGAACATGATAACCGCTAGGGACAGTGTCATTCGAGAAACACCGGCCAGGAAAGCCGCGGCTCCTACCATCGCAAAGATGCCCGGAGAGATCGAAGTAATCGATTGTCCAATAAGTCGTCCAAAGAGGGCTCCTGCATCGAGTGCTGGAATGATGACGCCAGATGGCACCTTGCATCCAAATGTGATGATAGTGAGGACAAGTTTGGTGAGCGTCCCGTATATGAGCCAACCCACGAAAGACCAATTAATTTTGCCGGCATCCTGTCCCTGGTTCTCGTTTTCGCAGACAAAAGATGACGCCGAGAGCTCTGAGTTGCAGTCAACTAGGAGATTCTTGATGATAATGTCCCCGGGCTCTCTGGTCAATGGATTTGGGAATTGAAGGAGTGTCGTTGCCAGAACCACAAGAAAAACTTCAAGAACAGGATACTTTTTGATGAGCCCGTAGGAGCGAAACCACTTTGACCACTTGAAGTTGAGTTTGCAGAACAGCCCGCCCCAGACGCCGCCGGCGATCCCAAGGACGATGAAGACAAAGTAGTGGATGGGTTCATAGTCCGTGCCATAGTTAGTTTCAAACAGCACCAACTTTCCCGTTCCCGTCGGATTCAAAGCTTTCAGTACAATGGCAGCAAACAGCGAGCAGAGAAACGCTCGCCAAAGCACCTTCCTTGGAAAGTACGTGCTGATCTCTTCGTAACTGAAAAGAACCCCTCCGATAGGAGCTCCAAATGCGACGCTGAGTCCGGACGCGCATGCTGCTGAAAGGAGCTCTCGCAACTTCCGTCCATTTTCTTGATACTTTGGGAACCAATGCCCGACAATGTATCCCACGCACGTGGAAATGTGCACGAACGGACCTTCTTTTCCCAGGCACATGCCGGTGGCGACTGCAAAGATAGCACCGAATGCTTTGACGAGGAGAATTTTGAGGTCTAGAAAGCCAGGGATGACGAATCCACTCAGTATCGTCTTGATTTCGGGGATGCCGGACCCGGCTGCCATGTACATGACTTTCCCAGCAGCGGGCGAATGGCCACTCGAACCAACCCCATTAGTCTTCGCGTCGTTCTCCGATGTAACAGCAGGGAGCGAGCGCTTGGTGAGCATAGTAGCCGACGAGCTGACGATGCCAAATGCGAGGGCCATGGCGACGTAGATTGCAAATGACCCAGCATAATCGTCTGTCCAGACTCGAAAATGCTTGCAGTCATCGGCCAATCCAGACCGAGACCCAAGTAAAGGAGTCGTGTCTCGACAGCAGCCTTCTCGGGTGAGAAGGGGATTCCTTTGACAATAACCCAATTTCCAGTCCGAGACTGTTGCTGTTGCTACGTCCACGACGAATGCGACGCAGGCCGTCAACGTGCCGATGATGGCGACGGCAATCCAACCAGAGCAAGCCTCGAACATGGAAATCAGTCGGTAACGAAGACCATGCCGAGATTGAATGTAGCGAAATCTGTACGAGTCTTTGACCTATAATACATGAGCCTAACGAGATGCGGATCTTGCTGCTGGCACCATACTAAGTCGTGCAGCCAGTCGATCGTGGTGTAGTCGTTGTACGGCAATCTCTCCCCGACACTACTGCCGCCCAATTGTTGCTCTTCCTTGGTCACGGCCGAAGATACGATCGAGGCAGCCTCCGCATCTTGCTCATGCTGGAGCTGGGACAATCGGCGGTCATGTGCCGCATGGGGTATGAGAGCTGTGCGCTCTGTCGCTGTCTCAATGTCCTCGGGCATGACAGACAAGGAGGGCAAATCACGAGTCCCCAAGGCAATGTCGTGAAGAAGGCTGAAATCATGCTGAAGATCGATCAGAGGTTGATGAAAAAGCACCCTGGCCAGTGACGCCCCTCTGCAGCAAATCTAGGAAAGCACAGATCCAATCTTGCAGCTTATCGCCCCGCGGAGAAAGGAACATGTCCGCAAAGAAATCCTCGAGACATCGAGGGGCGTGGGCGTTGGAGAGAGATAAGGATAAGGAACGCGGGTGGTTGTGTCGATCTGGGGCGTTAGTGGAAGGCTAGCCTATTTCGGCACGCTCTTGGGACGGGTGCAATCAAAACACGGAAGGGAACCGAATCATCATCTTGGCAGAACGGCAGCGCTAGATGATCGCATCTTGCAGGGAAAGGTGGTTGGCACGTTTTTATCCTAATTGACACTTGACGTCGACCCAGCGGAAATTAAATGTTTAAAACAACTTCACTCATTCAAGACTTTCACGCGAATAGGAGAATGGCGAGCATAAACTCTGGGCTTTTGAAATCCTCTCATTATGATTTACGTGCCCAACGAGGGCCGGTAACGCTGCCACACAGCAGCCGACTGATTTAGCTACTAGTCTTGCTCCCCTTGCAGACGCCATAGCACAATGCAGCCCATATACACAGGTGAATGCCTTCAAGTGAAGAGAAGAGAAAGAGGAACAGAAGGGAAGAAATGAGCGCGTGAGCCATGTAGCTTTCGGCAGCCTCGAGCAGACGCATGTTATCTACACGTGACGGATGTGACGCGGGAGAAGCGTCGGGTATCTGTAGAGACCGATCACGAAGCTTGTGCTTCGTAAAGGATGTGACAAAGAGGTGAGCAAAACACAGCCCGCTGTCCTCGGTATGGGAAGCTGTGACCATCCAGCACAAGGGGAGTCGAAGGCAAGTGCAAAAAGGAGAATAAACGCCCGGCGCTGGCCATGCATGCGTGTCGGATGAGACGAGTAATGATGGAAGAAAGAGTCGCTGGAAACCACTGATGGGGCAGACAAGAACCGGACTTTTGCTTAGCTCTTTCCTGAGCTTAACCAACGAAACCACCCAATATGTTCAGTCGTTTCAACGCCCTGTTGACGAGAACAGGTGGGGAAGGGAAGTAACTCGTGTAATAGATGTCATTCCGAGCCGGTCGACGGTTCATCATTTTCCGGCTCCGAGATTTAACCAGGACATGTCTTGCGCACTACCAGTCCCGCGTGAACCAGGGTCCGGAACACCGCGTGGGAAGACTGTAACAGTGCTGTCGCGATCTTCGGGGCCACCAAATTTGGGCTGACCAGGGTAGAACGAACTGTAGCCGCTCTTCGGATAGAACGAGCTTGTGTTGTCGGCATAGTACGAGCTAGCGCCATCACGGTTGTTGTCCATTACGACACTGTTCGTGTAGTTGCTGCTGGCTGGTCGGTCATATTTGCTACCGCCCATGGGCGTCCAGCTTTCTACAGGGGCTCGCTCGTAGTGATCGTCACGGCTGACTCCAGAGTGTGTGCTTCCATTGGAGTTGGCTCGTGCCAGTTCAGCCTGCATTGGCTGGGTCGGCAAGTTCTCCTGCGAATTGCCCAACGTGGGGCTCCCTGTTGCGACACGGCTGAGGCGCTGACCATCGAACTTGGGGATATCGAGTGGAGGAATGGTTTGGGACGGCTGGCTGTACATGCGCGAATCCGTATAGGCCGATTGGCTGCCCGTGCTGGTTCTCTCAGATGCGTAAGTTGAGCGATCAGAAGGCATATGGGCGAGGTTGGTGGCTTCATTGTTTGCAAAGTATTTGCTCCAGCCCGAGCTACGACTTCGACTGATGTTTGCAACGGCTCTGGGGGCTGGCCGTGCGGCTGAGTTTTGCCTGACCAGCTTCTCCGCAACCGCAGGCTCTGGCTTGATGTTAAATTTGGATAATTCGACGGGTTCTGAGTACCCGAGGGGGCTTTTCTTATGGACTAAGCCAGCAGTGCTGGCATCACTCCCCAAAGGACCTAGGCCTCGTTTGTGACTGTTTTTCGACTGCCCGGTCATGATGGCTAGGGATGTCTGTGACGCGTTCATGGATGAGGAATAGTTGTGAGCGACGGAGCCTCCAGCTTCGCTCATGAACTCGGCACCTCGATCCGCAAAGCTCAAGCGGTCCTTTTCAACGTATCCGGCCTGCTGTGCTTTCTTGTTCTTTGATTTTCTGTATTTCAGGCAGAATAGAAGGAGGATGAGCAAGGCAGCAATGCCAAAGATTGCCCCGAGCGTAGCTCCGAGCACAGTGAGCATCCGAGCCTTATTGTTTGCAGGAGCTGCGGGAGGGGCGGCGGCGGCAGAGGATGCGGCCGACGTGATTGCAGACGTTGCTGATGAAAGAGATGTGGGTGGTGAGGTCGAGGAAAGAGTGGCTGTGGGAGTTGACTGGATGACAACTTGCTCTCCGGCGAACAATTCCGTGGCGTTTACCCAAGAGTTGGCCTGTTGGTCGAATATGCACAGCGGATCCTCGTCACTTCCTCCACTGATCACGGCAACGCCCTTGTCGTCCTGCGCAACCGAGAAACCTGTGCGCGTTGCTGTCGGCGCGAGCGTATCGTTGTACTTGGGCCAATTGGCAATGGTGACTCGTTTCGCGACCCCGCCAACAGTTGTCCCAGGAGCAGCCACAGTTCCACCTTGGTTCAGTAGGGCAACGCGCGACACTTTGTTGGGCGTAACACTCATGTCGAACATTTCCAGTACCTTGCTCCCATCGTCTCCGGTTACGACAGTACACTGCATCGTGTCCTGGTTGGTGATCGGTTGGGTTAGTGTGACGCCGAGGTCTCGCCAGCCTGCTGCGGCACTGTACAGGAAGACGGCTGTATTCTGAGCTCCTCCTCCTAGCATAACGGCCTGGTCGTTGTCCCAAGGCATGAGAATTGGCTTGACCGCAGGTGGCGCTGAGTTGGAGGGCGAGCTTTGAACAGTGAACGGCTCCTGGGTGGAGATGAGAAACGTTTGTGAAGACGGTCCGACATCTCCAGCTGTCTGTGATCCTGAGTAAACCACGAGGGACTGTGACGAATCAAGATACGTTGCGGCATGGTTTTGTCGATTTTGCGTGACCCAGGTCTCAGGACGGACCCAATCCCACTTCTTCGTTTTGAATGTATAGTGCATGAGTCCAGGGTAGTTCCAGTCAGCTATAGTTTCGTTCACTGAGCCGCCGACGATGTAGAGTTGTGCTGCGTCTTGATTGCCACCAGGCACTGCCTTGACGCACTGTGCGCCCGTCAGAGAGACGTCCATGTTCAGCTCCTTCCATTCCGCGCCCTCGGAAAGTTCCAGCGACTGGAACCCGGATGGTGAATACACATAGAGGGTGTTGTCGTGTATCACTGAGCAGTGTCCCGTTAGAGGATATTTGGGTGCCGGTACAGGCATGTTGGGTATCGCTGTCCCAACGCCCAGAAGGTCGCGCTGGAGCGAACCAGGTAGAGATCCAAGACTCGAGGGCAAGCGACGGACAGTTTGTTACTTTTCCAGATGAGATCTCATGATGGGATATCCAGGGTCAGAAGGGAGATGAGGCGGTGACTGGAGGGGCGCTCCTTGAACTGCCAGATGCGATGTTTGGTATCGTGACTTGCAGGTACTTGTTGGTAGAAGATTCAATGGGCGACGGTTTCAATCTGTGCTCGATGGGCGAATGGGCGCGAGAATGGTTTGCAAAGCAGTCGTTACGGTCGTGTCGCGAGGGCGACGAGGTGGCGATGAGTCGAATCGAAGACAGGTCTCGCGTGAAACAGCGTCCGAGGGCTGTTGGTGGCCAGGTGCACTATAGTGAGTGGCTCTCTGTCAAAGAGGGGGTTGGAGAGTGCAGATGGAATATGGCTAAAGAGAGGCAAGCACCACGGCGCAGCGGTGTGCAAGAGGGTGCCAGAGGGTGCCAGAGGGTGCCGTCGATGAGGCTGTCCAGGCGGCTGGGGGAGAAGGAGAGGGAGTGTCGGTCCACAGGCCTCCTCAGCGGCCTGGGCGAGTGTGCAAGGACAGTTCGCGGCAGGATGGCCTGGGCGGTGCATGGCGAGCTCAGGGGATCCTGGCGCGGCGGGCGAATCAGCGGCGGCGGGTGGACTTCGCCATTGGTCTGTTTCACACGTCCCCCTGAAACTTGTCCCAAGCCGTCTAGTTGCCCTTTGGGGCGGACCCTTGCCGCAGACGGGCGAGGCATGCTGCGCTGCTGCTTCGGAACTCCCTCAGCGTCTGCACGACTCCGGCAAAAAGGGCTTGCGCGCTGGGGACGGCGGCGACGCTGCGGGGTCCGGTTGCCATTGGGCCTCTGTCATCGACACGGACGCCAGAAGACTGCAATGACATTCCCTCACATTGGGATGCGCCGTCATTATGCAGATCCGAATAAGTTTTGTTTGCCCAGGTCCACGCAAGCCGCCGTGGTGATGAAACCGAGGACAATTTCCACCGCGCGCCCGTCTGCCAGCGAATCGACGGCGCCCGCTCACCGCTCCACAACTCTGCCTGAGCGCGCAGAAGACGACGAGGAGCGGCGTCGGGAGTGGCGGGGCCAGACGACGCGGGTGCGACTCTGGACAGACATGGGATGCGGTCCTCTGGTCAGCCAGGAATAGCGCACTGCAGCTGTGCAGCTGTGCAGCCTGTGGAACTTCTGGAGACGGTATGGAAGCAACAGGAGCTGAGACTGCGCAGGCCGGGGTGCTTGCTGCTGCCCAGACAGTCATCTCGTCTCGTCGCGTCCGCTCCACTCACGGCGGCCATGGGGGACGGGCGGGTGTCGTCGTCAACAACGGTCACACGGCGGTCGTTGCCGCCGGCACTGATTCATTCGCAGCGGGAGTACCGTCGACGAGATGTGAGATGTGATGAATGTGATGGGGCCTGGCGCGCGCTATCCTGGGCCAGCGTCGTGTTGAGGGTGGGTGACTAATAACCTTCCATGGCGCCTTCCCAACCCAACCTACTGTCGACGCTTGCTGCACTGCAATAACGACACCACCCGCCATTGACTGCTGTCGACTGCTTCTGACTGCTTCGCCCATTTAGCCTCGATGCGTCCGCTTTCGTCGCGCTGCCTCTCTGCCATCTCCAGATGCGGCCCTATATTGCCTGGGTATCCTCTGCCGTTGCCCTCGGCTCCAGTCTTCGATATTAGCTCCCATTTATCTGACTCTCCCCCGGCAGCTCCTCAAGACGACACTGCCTGTCTGTCCGAGTCGCCTGACCGTATCGTCTTGAGCAGGCACCTATGCGCGGCGCGCGCCAGAAGCTCCATCTCCACATACCACGATTCGATTCTGGGGCTACGCACTAACATTCGTCAGGGTACGCATAAACTCTATATCTCGCTTCGTCCCTTGGTGGGTTCGTCGGTACCGAAGGCGTTCGTTCCTTATTGAGATCCACATATTCGACGTTTCTTCATGCCTTCGAGGAGGCGGACCGTCTGTTTCATCCCATATTTTTATCTCATGTTTCCTTATGCGTATCAAACTTTCCCCTCCTACAGTACCCTCAAGGATCTGCGTCTTTCTTTCTGATTTCGTCGAATCGCTATGCGTTTGAGGCGCCACTCCGATTTCTCTGCTACTGAAACTTGCGTCACAAGCTCGCGAGTCCATTATAACACCAACGCCGACACCTGGCTGGTGACTTTTGAGGGAATAGACTCTGGACGGCCATATACCCGGCTAGTGGGCTAAGATTGCGCGAGGTCCTCCTATTGCGACACATCCCGACTAATGACTCAATGCACCCAAATGATGGCGACGCAGGAGTCCAACACCTCTGCTATTAAATCGAGACAGCTAGGGACACGCTTGCGAGGAACCAAACCTCGTGCTACTTCCATAATATGCACCAGGGAGCAACTAGCACACGACTACTTCGGATAGATGATCACTTAGCCTAACCACACACCACCTACTATTTACTTCCGCCTTTAGAAAGGCAAGCCTTCGGCAACGGACTCGCACTCACTCTGTTGCGGCAGCCACGTCTTCACTTTGTCCGGAACACAGAGACATTTTCCGACAATGCTAAAGGTACGTACGAGTCGGCAATGCATCGTCGGAATACCACATTGATGAGGTGGGTGCGCTTACCAGAGAGTCTGTCGTCTCACTAGTCCGGAGTGTGGGTGCGGACATTCTGTCCCCACGTTTTTGATCTGCTGATAGCGCACGACATCCGTCGGAGTTTCGTACCTCAGCCTTGTGGCTTTGTCCAGGCGCACCCCGACTCACCTCAGATTCGCTTACGAAAGGTAATCCAAGCCTTGCTCGTAGTTTCTCGTTTGACAGGACCATCAGCCATTAGATACCCTAGATTGAGAGCCCTGGTGCTCTGAACACAACCATTGAATTGAACACGCCAGCTTTTACTCTTGATCAAGTGAATCCATAGCTAGTCATTGCTAATTAACGGTGCATGCCACTTGGTCTTTTCTCGTCCTCATCTTCTGCCAGGCCCGTTCCCTGTCTGCGGGACATATGGAGTCTTGTATTACCAGCCCATTCTAGTCAGGCGGGTGGCGCGTCCGGTTCACGACTACGGACCTGCGAACGAGAAGAAAGAACCATCTTTACAGGACGCCTCGGGAGGACGTCTTTCTCGTGCATCTCGATTTCGGTCCAGGAACCGAGAAGCGAGCGGAGCGTTACCGATCTGTTATCGATAAACGTCCCTGTCCCTTCTCTGCTTGCCTGCCTCGAATTTTCTTTTCCAAGACACCTACGCCGCTTCCTGAAACACGCGCCCTTCCTTCCACCACCATCAGCGACGAAGTTCAGACAACGGATAGGCATCCCAGATTGCATCATCTAACGCGCACGGCGCAGTCGCGGAATGGGGCCAGGGTGTGATCCTTCAGCCATCCCTTCGCCCAACTCTCGGCGACATCCTACCAAAGGGACGCGAAGTGGGCAACAGCGTGATATGATCATGATCTTTAATATTCAATCACCCCTTCATAAAAGTCTCAGCCAGTGAAGTCTGGGGCCAACAGTCGAAGATCTTGGCCGTGGAACGCGGGTTCGTAAGAGGTCCCACATGTGAACGAGGGCCCTGGCAAGCCTGATTGGTACATGAGGTGGACCTGTCACACTACTGATCAACAACCAGGCCGTCGCGGATTCCGATGTTCAAACGTTGCAGCCGTTTTTGGGAAAGACACCGGACCCCGTGTGCCACGCCGGGCACACTTAGCGTTGGGATATTTGTCCACTGCTTCGCGACGAGAGCATCGCCACTTCCCTCTGGGCACCAGGGCACTTCGCAGCTGAGACTGCTCGTCGTGGCCTCTCGAGAGACCACATCTACCGCGCGTCGGGCGGTGAGATCTTGTTGGCGGGAGGAAGTGGCGCGGTCGTACCACGTGCGGAGGATTTACTGAGGTTGTGGCGGTTGACGCCGTTGTTGATCGTCCTCGCCACCACTGAACTTACCGGATGCGTGTCTGATTTTATGCATCTTTTCTTTTGCGCTGCGCTGATGACGACACTGGAGTATTAAGGTGTACAAGTGCATAGTTCGTGGGTGGCATAAGCGCTGGGTGTGCCAGTTGGTCTCCTGGGGATGAACTAAGATATGCACTGGTACCTTTACAGTGACACTCACAGTCCCGTCTTTCCTTCAACTTTCGCTGATTTGATTTCTTCTACGGATCAAAGTACCCATGATGGTAGTCGCACTCGCTCATTATTGACTGCGTGTCAACAATTCGATCTCAGTCTCTCCTGGCAGTGCTATCGTCCATCATAACCCCCACCCTTCTCTCCACCCCTCTTCCCACTCGCCGTCGCCAGTGTCTCTGAAAAGTACTGCGGGATCGCTATCATATCTGCAGCAATGCTTATCATGTCGAAACCTTTCTCCGCCATTTCCCTCGCTTGCTCACCCCCAGTGCAGTAGATCCCCACCTTTTTCCCTTTCGCATGAGCCGCCTCCTTGATGCGATCAATCGCATCGACCAGTTCCTTGTCCATGCCCTCTAGAATTGGATGACCGATATTGTTGCCTAGGTCAAATGGCCCAATGAGAAGGCAATCCACGCCATTGATTGCAGCGATCTCTTCTACGTGTTCGAGCGCAGACGCAGTCTCGATCTGTAGAATTGTCTGCAAGGAGGCATTCGCATTGAGCAGGTAGTGCGTCAGAGGCTCATTGGTGAACGTCTGCGGGCTGAAAGGCGAGCCGAAGCCTCGTTTACCTTGAGGAGGGAATTTGGCAGATTCAACGAGGCGTTTGGCGTCGTCCACTGTGTAGATGAGCGGGACGACTATCCCGTGGGCGCCGGCATCAAGGGCGCCTGCTGCATGTTAGTGGAGGGATGCTGCGTGGAGAGATTGGTATACGCTTGACCATCCATGCTTCGTTCGCGGCTATTCTGACGATCGGAGAGACGCCCGTTGCGGCGATTGCGGCTACGGCCTCGTGCATTTGGCCATCTTCGAGAGATTAGAGGGGAGAGGGCATTATGCTCGGGAAGTTTGTCTGACCATCAATGTTGCCATGTTCCGTGTCTACGCAAATCCAATCTACGCCTGAACGTGCGATAGCTCTGGCGTGATTTGAGCCCGGCAGCATCTGGAGTGGTGGTCAGCCTCATCACGAGGCGATACAATCTCTCAAAGATGAGGTACCTACCTGCCATGCTCCGAACGTCGGACCGCCCCTTTTGAAGGCTTTGTATATCCTGCTTGCTTCTTGGAGAGAATTCATTGTTCGAATTGTGGTCGCACTTGCAATCTCCGCAAAGCAATGCTTGAAGAACAACGCTCGGCTCTCGCGTATTATTATATTTCGTAGCAACGGATGTGGCATCGTCACGGCCTCGGAAAGATGCGAGATAACCCCTCCTTGAGCTTTCTCCAATGCACAGCTACCCCACATTGTCGGAACGCTAGATTGGGGCCAGTTACCCCGAGGTTCCTATACACCCGCATCTCGAGTTTCTCTAAGACCGCCCAAGTCACGATCGATCGACTCGGTCCATCAGCTCCACTACCGCCTCTTCCTTAAATCGATGCATCAGCTTTTGCGAAGCTGGAGTGGTCGCTGTTGAGTTGGATTTATCAACATGAATCTGATAGTTTAGCAACAGCAATTATTATACTGTGAGAGAAACCTACCACAGGCGTGTCGAATTCGTAAACGGATTTCCATTTCTCCTGGCCTGGTTCCAGGACATCTATTTCTTTATAATCGAACGCTCTCTTGTTGCCAACGCCGCCTACGACTGACTTGGCCGTGTCGCACAGCGAGCAATTGACGCGAGTGAAAAGAGTGATGCGGCATTTCAGGAGGCGGGGAGATGCCCGGAACATTGTTATTGATGGTAAGCTTGATGATGGTCCAATATTGGGGATGGGACATAGCGACGTCACTTCACCGCCCGCCGCGTCGGGAAACGAAGCAATGTTTCGCCGCGCTAGCGACCATCTTCTAGAGCCTTCGCTTTCACTACTCATTCTACAGCATCACATCCAGCCTACTAATATTTCCCGGTACACATTCAAGCTCATCATCTGGATCAGCGGGCAATACAATGGCTAAAAAGTGCGTGCACAAAGGCTGTGGCAAGACGTACGAAAACGAGAACGAAGAGTGCGTTTACCATCCTGGTCCGCCAGTGTTCCACGAGGGCCAGAAAGGTGCGGGACAGCTCAATCCTACCTTCAGTGACCTATCTGGATACTAACCAGAGATATGCAGGCTGGAAATGCTGTAAACCGCGCGTTCTGACCTTCGACGAGTTCCTCGAGATTACACCGTGCACCACAGGCAAGCACTCAGATGTAGACGATACACCCGCCCCGGAGCCCAAGGGCCCTGATCTTGCATCGCAAGTACCTGACAACACACCCGTCTCCTTGGGTAGCCTCCAGGAGCCTCTTCCCGCCCCAGTACCCCGCCTTCCTCAAGCTCAGGCGGCTTCAGCCCGACCCTCACCATCACCTGCCCCGCCAGAATCGGAAGACGACGATGCGAGCTTAGAGATAAAAGACGGGCAGTCTTGCAGGAGACGTGGATGCGGGCAGACATATACTAGCGGTTCGAATCGAGAAGGAGAACAATGCGTCCACCACCCGGGTGCACCCATCTTTCATGAGGGCTCAAAAGGATGGTCGTGCTGCAAGCGACGCGTGCTCGAGTTCGACCAGTTCATGAACATTGAGGGCTGCAAGACTAAAGACCGACATTTGTTCGTGGGTAGTGGGAAGAAGCCTGGCGAGGAGAAGTTGGATAACGTGAGGTGAGGGGCTAATGTCTGACTCTGATTCGAGTTAAGACACTAATGAAAATCAGACACGACTTCTACCAGACAGGCGCTGCAGTCATCGCATCCCTCTTCCTAAAAAAGATTGACAAAGAGAGATCAACCATCAAGTTCTCAGCAACGACTGTTGACGTTGATCTTCACACGACAGACAGCAAGCGGTACCAACAAGAGCTGCCCCTGTACGGCAACATTGACCCAGACAAGAGCAAGTTTAGGGTACTCGGTACCAAGCTTGAACTCACTTTGGCAAAGCTAGATGGCGCTGGCTGGCCAGTATTGCGGTCTGACGAGAAGTTGACCGGTGAAATTATTCAAGCGGGAAGGGCTGGAAGGGTGTAGATTTGCACATCACATCAAGCAAGCTACTGCAATTAGATTCACGACTTGCAAAGGCCTGCTTTATTTCTTTTGTGTCCTGCTCGTTTTCATGTCCCAGCTCTGCTCCGGTTGACAGGGTACAAATTATTCATTTCGGGACGTGACACTTACGCAGGGTGACACAGTATGCTTGCAGTCCTCTATAATCTCACCACAGGCCCGATACACATACCGAGATTATGTACACCTAAATACCATGAGCACTGTAACGGGATTTTAAAGTAAGTCTGAACACTTTCCAGCGTCAAAACGAATATTGACAGCACTATCAAGGCAACATCAGAAACAAGGCAGTGATAGATTTGTCCAAAGACTATTTACACGGACCTCTACATTGGATAGCGCAACTCATACCAGCAACTCCATGCAAAATGCTAGGCCGAAATATGCGAAAACCTCAGTCTATGCAGCACCACCTGCCATCAACTTCTTCCCTTTAACGCTCTTCCGCTCCATGCCCAAACTCACGAAAAAAGCCAGACCAGCTGTAGCAATAGCTACGATGAACGCGCTATCAATAGCTTTCGTATACGCCTCCAGCACACCCGCTAAGAGTTGCTTTGGAACAACCTGCCGCACGTACGTCGCGCCTACTTTAATCACCACCTGTGGATCCATCCCCGGGGCGTACTTGGGAATCTCGCGGGCCAGTGAGTTGACGAAGATGTTCTGCGCGATGGAGATGGAGATTGCGCCTCCCAGAGAGTTGAAAAACATGACCATGGCGTTGGCCGTCGGCATGTCTTTGTCATTTGTCACCACTTGGACGGCGATGAAGGGGATCTGGACCGAGGCGCCTGCGCCGATGCCCGCGAGGATCTGGTAGCCTATCCACTGGCCTTTTGGAGAGGCGAGCTTGAGGGTGTAGAGCATGCCGGAACCGATGGTGAATATGGCGCTACCGATCCACACTGTGGACGTCAGGTGGCAGTTCGTTGGTAGAGAGCGAGGGGATTGGACTTACTGAATGGCGCGTAGACGCCTGCGACTGTGATGGCGCCGCCAACGACAATGGAAGAGCAAGTGAGCGAGACCAGGTACGCGATAGTTCGAATGCCCGACTCTTCAGCCGTCGTCCCCTTGCTCGCCTGGAAGTAGAAAGGGAGGTAGAAGATGTGCGTGTACAAGCCCATGGAGAGCAGAGCCGAGAAGACGCAGCTCACCAGCACCGTCCTCTGCTTAAACACGCGCACCGGAATCGTCGCCCGATCCTTCTGATACAACTGTATGGCAATAAACACACAGATGATCAGCCCAAACCCCAACAACGTCCCCCAAACCTTCGAGTTCCTCCACGGATACGTCTGCCCGCCCCACTGCAGCGCCAGCAACAAGGAAACGATGGCACAAATCAAGAATACAGCGCCCACGATATCCACCTCCTTGATCCGACTCTTCATCGACACATGACTATACCTCCTCTCGGGATTCGAAAAGAAGAAAAACACCACGGCCAGACTTACCCCTCCAAACGGCAGATTGATCCAAAAGCACCACCGCCAGCTCACATTATCCGTCAACGCACCCCCCAAAATCGGCCCCACGACACTCGCAATCCCAAACATACTCGACAGGGCCGCGAGATAGATGGGCCTCTTGCGCAGCGTGACGCTATACCCAATAATAGTCATTCCGCCCGAGAACAGCGCCGCGGCACCCGCGCCCGCGACGGCGCGCCCGACGATGAACATAGGGGAAGAAGTGGCGGCGGCGCAGATGATGGAGCCGACTTCGAAGAGCAGCAGCGCGAATAGGTACGTGTATTTTACGTCAAAGTAGGTGTAGATTTTACCGAAGGAGGGTTGCAGGGAGCACGTGGTGAGGAGGTACGAGGAGCCGTACCAGCCGACGTCGTCAAGGGAGTTGAAGACGGTGGTTATGCGGGGGATGGCGGTGGCGATGATGGCTGGGTAAGGTTAGGGGGTGGGTGTGGACGGGAGTTGCCTCCTATTTGCTTATGTGTTGGAGATGAGGGAAGTTGAAAGGGGACTTACTGTTATCCAAGGCGATGACAAAGGTTGTGAGGCATAAACCTAGCGACAGGATACCAAGCTTGTAGCCGCTCAAGTATTTGGATTCGTCGTTCTCATCCCCTGGTGCTTCTTCCTCGCCTTCTCGGCCCTCATTCGCCTTATTTTTCGAATCTTCATTCTCATTCGCATCTACCACTGCCTTCTCGTCTGCGTGGTACTCCTTGGTTCCATCCGCCGGCGTCGCACCTGTCGCACTCTTCGGCTCGGTTGGCGTATCAACGGGTTCGGTGGTTGTAGTCGCATCAGTCGCTTCTGCGGTCGTAGTGCTCTTTGTGCTGCCCGTCCCGAGATCGACTTCCTTTACAAGCTCCCCTGTCGTCGAATTGTCGGCATTATATTCATGCTCATCCGTGACGTGCCCATTGGTGCCGTGGACCGCCATCTGCATGCGCGTAATCCCAATAACCGTTGCCCAGCTGGAACTTCCCGCGAGGTAGCGGCCCGCTGCGTGGGTACTTCCGTTGACCGGCGGGAGCACGACGTTTTAAGATCGCTCGGCGGGGATCGTGCGTCCTCGTTGCATCAATGCTGGATAGTTTTCGTCCTACATGGGCGTAAAAGAAGCAGAACGAGACTCAGCACATGTGCAAAGTGGAGATGAGAGCCTTCTTCAATCCTCCTCTTTCCTCCCTCCCCCCTCCACCCCAACCTTACCTCGGCCTCCTAGCGAGGACATTGCTCGGAGCGATTGGACGCCACCAAGTCCAATGGAGCAAGTGTAAGCTCGAGGGCAATCAAAAAGGGCCGCTGGACGAGGGCATGGGGTCATGGGCTACTGTAACCGACCCGGATGCTGCTGTTCCGCCCGGCCTCGATCAACGAACCTGGTTCAGCTGGGCCAATGAGGTACCCAATGAACCACTGCTCCGGAGATCATGAGCTTCGCTTAGCTCTTCACGGGTGAAGACGGCAGAGATTGGCAACTCGTGTCGCGAGAGCCTTTTGTACAGGCTCCGAGTACATGATTCGTTTCCGATCGACGGGAGCGCCATTTTGCGGAGCTGCATGCGAACTCTTACGCCATTCGAGTTATTCCCGGTGAACCAGAAACAAGACAACAACTGATCACAGTTGGTACTATAGTATGGATAAATCATACAGTGAAAATCGGGGGTTTGCTTATTTCTACGATTCTAAGTGCTTTCGTTTTGCTCTTCTTGAATTTGTCTACGAGCCGTAACCGTGGGATCGAAAGAGCAAAAAATCCACCGTTTTAAAACCATAGATCTTGGTGCAGCATTCGCAGTGCCGCAGCCTCCCCGGGATATGGTTTCAGAATCTGTTCGAGGTGTTGAGGCCAGTCGTCAATCCATTGCATTGTGCAGATTTTAGTCGCATACTACCAGAAGGCCGGATACCAGCCTGCGACTTCCCAGTCAATTAGAGCCACCTCCATCGAGTCACCACATTTCTTGAAGATTATGTTTTTGCGTTGAAGGTCCGAATGTGAGAAGACTGGGGCGCGTATACCAAACATTGCACCTAAATGTTTCTCATAAAACATGGCCTTGGCGCTGATACGATCGATATCCCCCGTATTTATCATTCGTAGTTTCTTCACCAGCGCTGCATTGAACTCTGAGCTATTCTGAAAAGGGCCGCAGACTTCTTTGCTTCCTTGCGGGTCCCAAAACAAGTGGTAAGGAAGTTTGGTGAGACCAACGCCACTGAAAAAGCCTGGTGATGGAATTGTCCGTAAATGATCGATGCTAGTCCTCAATTTTGCGCATGGAGTATTTTAAGATTGCGGCAAAGTTACCGTAATTAACTAATCACCTAGCGCACGGTCTCACCTAGCATATACTTCCAACCGACTATCACATGCACGTTAGCACTATAGACTTCCGTTTCTGGTAGGCGTCGTCTCCATCGTCTGCGTCGTCTGAATCGGCGTGTAAGTAATACGTATGTCAGAAATGAACTCCGAAGATGAGATCGTTTAGATATCTACGATGCTTGACCGAGCGAAATGTGACGTCGAGCACGAGATCAAGTCTGTAACGTGCTTGCAAAGTAGAAAGCATTTGAGCAAATATTGAATTCATTGGAATATAGAATGAAGAAGAAGGCAAGGGATTGCACCGCCAATTTCCTACTCCATTCCAATCTAGTAACGCCTCGACACAGGTCCAAACTTTTCTCGAGAAACGCATGGAGTCAGCTCGTTTGTAGAGCGAACACAGCCAGACAAATCATGACTACTGTCTAGCATGTTAGCTGACCATCCACACCAACAAATAAGCGCTGTACTAGCACCCTACCTTCGTATGGCCTTGACAGCTCGAACATGGGTACTCAATCTTCAAGGTCGTTACGATGGTCCCTTGGTGTCCACCGGCACACTTTTGCTGTGTCATTTGTCCCGGTGGGCAGAAGCCCTGGAAAATCATCTCTGTGTGACCACAGAGATGTGAGTAAGCGTGGTAGTTGCACATGTTGAAGTGCGCTTCGAATTGGTAAGATATATTGACGTTCTTTGAAGATGTGCTTTTGGCGAAGACTTGAAAATGTCAGTATATAACCAGGAGTACTGGAGCAAGTACAGACCTGCTGTGATAGACTCTTGATCGATGAGATTGTGACTGGTCTTCAGGGGTTCTCATGAAGGTTCCAGCGAACGATGGCAGTGAAGTGAGACATCATGCTTCTCGAGTCTGCTTTTATATTTGCTCCCCAAGCGTTCGAATTGCTCACCACCTCTAGTTGTAACATGAATAGCGGCTTGACATTCCTTCTCCAAGGTATCACGGCTGCTACTACGGCTACCAGATTCGCTTGCGTTACAATGAACCGGACAAATTTGCCTTGAAAGTTATCAAACATATCAACGAATGTTCCGTGTTATCGCGGTTGCACGATCAAAGTCGCTTCAGTTCGAAAGTTTCCAGATCTCCTTTGTAGAATTCTGACCTTGCATAGCATAAGGTCGGTGGCCGACAGCACGAGGTGGTCGGGCAACGCGACATTCAACCGATTGTCTGAGCGTCACCACTGGGCATTTCAGTTTCAAAGAAGCTTGCATGATCCCTCGCTGATCAGGAGACATGTACTCAAAAACCTGCAAACATTTCCGGGAGCATACGTCCAGACGTCGAAATTTATCGCGTGGCCTACTCGGGAATCGTATGCACGGGAGAATCATCTACCAAAAGAGGAAAATTGGAGGACAGCCAAGCGGGCATAGCTGGGTAACGCAAGAGAAGCTTGATCAAACATGCCGTTTGTCTAAGCATTGTAGAACACAGTTGTTACGTACAATTCTAGGAGTCCGGATGCTATCCGTACAACAGGACTTTGTGCACTGGATTGGAAGTTGGTGCCGTCGATTCGCCGAGAGACTATGCGGGATAGAGGCACGGGAGGCAAGATACGCCATAGATGCCGGGATCGTTTGACACCACGCCACTTCTGCCGCTTTTGTTCCTATGGGATTGACCGGCGACGGACGTATGTGATGAATAACTATACACAACGCAACAAGTCAAGTTGCTTTGCATGTTTGTATGGCTATCGGGGTTGTCCAAGGCGAAGAGAGTGAGCAATCCCCCCCTGCGCCGTTGGACCTCTTGGCGGTTGGCTGTTGTACGACAGTGATGCTGCACCTCGACGGCAACCAAGCCAAGCGAAGACGCCTGGGGGAAATGTCGACAGCATTGAGATCGTGGAGCCTCGATGCAGTGCTGACCAGCCAACAAATTGCGGAAAGTCGGAGCCAATCACAGGGGAGCCACACCGCCAATTGATAGATGCGAACCGCTGCAGAAACGCACCGTCGATACTCCGTAGCGGGACTTGAGACGCACGCCTGGAGGGCTGTCAGCTCGCTGTCAGTGGATCCTCGGTGCAGTCCGGTACAACCATGGTGTCGCGGCAAGAACCGCGTGCTGGTGGCTGGCGCGCGAACGCCTCCGGAGGGCGAGCTGTCGAGGCGTTTCGCTGCGGGCCATTGAAGAAGAAAGCATGCGTGTCTGCACCCCGCGGGACGTGTGCAGTGAGGAGTCGTCTCTGCGATTGCGCGAGCACAGCCCTACCCTACCCCCCTACCTAGGTGCACACGCTGGCAAGCGTCGAGCCGCACCGATGTCGCTGAAGGATGGCGATCTTCTAAAAATGTTATGGCCCTTCTAGCCTGCCAGCTGGCATGACGCCAAAACCTCGAGGCAGAGCGGGACTAGGGGCCATACCGTCCTGCTCTGGTTAGCCGACTTGTACACGTAGGTCCTCTGCTGCATAATTGCTGCAGGCCAACAGCGCATGCAGCTGCGTTTCCAATGGGCCGGCAATATAGATGGAGCAGAGTGGGATAATAGTAGCACTGCGTAGTCGCCCTGCCTTTTTCTTCGGTGCCGTCATCGCTCGTCTTCGTCGTCGTCGTCGTCGTCGCCGCTGTTGCTCCTCAATTGCTGTCGCGCGCGCATCGCTCGTTCTTCACCACCAAGCCGTCCGTGTCGCGAGACGAAGCCGACGCCAATTGCCCTGCGCACGCTCCCCAACGCCGCCGGCGCGCCGCAAATATCGACTCTTCCCCTGGGTCTGTGTGCCGAGACAGAAGCATCCTCGGCCTAAACAACTTTCAGACAAGTGCACTGACCGTCGCCTCACCGCCTGCCAAACGTCGTGGCTCTTAACACGTCCTGGCCCTCTCGTTGTCAAAGACAGAGGCTGGAGGAGGTCGCAATGCGCTGTCTGGAGCCTCAGGTCCCGACCTCCCAGCCACCCTGCGCCCTCGGCCTCGTGAATGACGATTGCTAGCCTGCCGTAAGAAGATATCCGTGTCGCCTCATCCGTCAGCGACTTCCATTGGCCCAGCGACCGCCCCCGCCGTCGAATGGGACGTCAGACTGCACCCTTAAGCAACAACACTGTCTTGCCTTGTCCCCTTTGAGGTAATTTGAGCTCCAGCGAGCCCAACGGCCCGTCTGCGGCCATCTGCACGTCGAGAGAAGCCATCGCTGACAGCTGGCCAGGTGTTCCGCAATAGATCTGGCGTTGGGATAGTCTCTCTTTGGCCTCTGTATATTATCCGTCTGGCCTCGAGGTGCACGCTGCCCGTACATATACTTGTACTTTTGTACCATAGTCACTTCCGCTGTCTGCCCTGATCCAGCAAATCTCCGCGTGGCGCTTGGGATATCAACATCACCCCGTTTTCGTCGAATAGACGCCCGCCGTGCCCGCCCTGTCACGAGAAACGTCATTCACCCCGAGGGCCCCCGTGCGCCGGCGTCGGTTGTCAAACGTCTCAATTGGCTGGTGGCTGAAGCACGGTTTCAGACACTCATCTCGTGGCAGCCATCGAGTCCAGCCTGCTTCGGAGGGCTCGGCCAGAGTTGCTCGGTGTGCGTGGGCGCGAGTCCCAGCGCGCGGCTGGCCGCATTGGGGTTTGGATGGTAAGTGCTCTGATCACAATGTTGCCGGGGGAGCAGAGATGGCAGAGAGGCCTGTTCGGGGTCTGTTTCTCAGTCCTCTTCTCTAAGAGACGGCAGCAGCAGCATCATCCGTCGCGCCTTCCCCACATCCTCGTCCCTTCCTTCCGCCGTCTCCATCGCTCCTGCCTCCAGACCAGCAGCTAACCCATGCCACCAGCCCCTTAGAAGATGGCATCTTTGGACTTCGACCAGAAATTCTTGGGTCGGATAGCCAAACAGACGGCCAACTCCAACCCGCTGCTGTCCAATTCGCTCTTCCAGATCCTCGGTCTCTCGGTCCTGCTGGCACGGAGGCTGATCAGGGCGCGGAAGCTGCGAAAGCTCGACACGTCGCGCGACACGCCTTCGCTCGCGGCATACCAGCACATCCTGTGGCTGTCTCGCGAGGGCCTCTCCATCCTCGAGCTCTACATCTTGCCCTACGCCCAGGACAACCAGCATGGTCCCGAGTGTAGGGTGCTCAGCGTCAAGCTGCGAGCGAGCTTCTACCACATCTTCTGTTTGTTCCACAACCATCCCCCGGTGACAGCGACGGGCATGCCGCCCACCGACCCTCGAGGAATGGGCCCTCCATTACCCCTCTCGCCACGACAGGGCAACGGGCAGACGCGGAAGGCCGAGGGAAGCTCTAACCTTTCCCCATCATCAAAACGTGCGGGCAAGCAGCCAATGCTTCGCGAGCCCATCGATTCCATCACCTCGGAGACCTCCTTCCTCACCAACCCATACGCAGCGGCGGGTGGGCCAGTGGGCACGCCTTCGCCTGGACCCATCATCGCACCGCCAGGGCTCAATCCAATTCCCATCCCTCAGCCATCGTCATTCATTTTGCCGCCTTTGAATTTTGTACCGTTGGCTGGTGGTTACTTCACCACCGCTACCGCATACGCGACAAACTACCTGCCCGGATCACATCCGCTCCGGCTCTCTGTAGCTCTCGAGCACAGTGCCTTCCTCTGGGACTGCTTACACGACCATGAAGGATCCAGACGCATGGCTCGACGCGCCATTAAAGATGTGTATCGGGCACAGGAAGCAATGGAAGACCACGAATTTGATGACGCGGCTGAACTCGTGGGCATTCTGGGTCGAATGATGAAGCGCAAGAGCTGGGAAGGTACACCTCGTGTTGGCGGTGTCCCCAGCCCAGCGCCAGTCGGACCTGGTGGAGTGCAAGCCGGTGCTGGTGGAGCCAGCGACCAACAAGCAAACGGAATACCGGTCGTCTCTGCTCAACAGAGTCCTCGGTCCGTTCGGAAAGCGGCTGAAGGTCCCCCCATTACCAACTCGCCTGGTCAAACTCAAGCTCGAGACCCAACGAGAAGCCGGTCGAATTCTGCGAGCAAACACAGTCGCAGGAAAGACAGTGCTGCGAGTCACGAAACAACACCTCGTGGGGGCGCGCAACGCCTTGCCGGCAGTCAAGAAAACACACCGCGCGTAGAAACCCAGCGCTTAGCGGGTGGAAGTCAGGACACGACGCCGCGCGCGAAGCACATCAGCTTGGAGAGCGGCGGCAGCATGACGCCACGCGCTTCCCAAGGGGTCGGTGGGCGTTCTCCAGCGACGCCATCCACGGTTCGCACTATTCAGCAGCAACAACCCGGCAGCGGTGGCTCCAACAAGGGTAAATCACCCGTCGTCGGAAACTCGACGCCGATATCACCAAGTGCGGCTGCCACACTTGCTTCCGATGCCGTTCGAACCTCGCCTCGCCTCCGTCGAACCCCTCCGCGCCACTCCCCCACGCAGGAGAGCACGTACACGGCAAGGCAGAGGTGACTCCCAGAACCTGGACGGGGACAATCACGGAAGATGGAAGTGCAATGGACAATTCCAGACTACGAAGCGCAGATTGTCCTCCTGCCATCGACTCGCTCCCCCTCCAGCACATCGACACCCTCCAAGAACCGGACCTCGCTGTAATCGACCGCCCCGAACCTGTAATTGCCCTTGCATATCCAACATCACCCGGAACACTCGCCGCGTGCGTCCTTTGGTCTAAACAAAACCCTCGTACTCCCCATCATACTCGTACTCACCCATCCGGATGTCTCCCCCAAAACATCCCCTGTAGCATATCGGCGTTCCCCCGGCTCCCATGTCCATAGTTCCTCCTTTCGGTCTCCAGCATTTTTTCCCTCTCCGCGAAATACCATGGCATAATAAGCTCTCTCTCGGTTTATATCCTCCTCATTAACTCGGAACTTTCGAAAATTATCTAGGCAAGGGTCATATTTTGGAATTGGAAGAACATTTGTTTTGGTTTTTGGTTATCATTTTGGATACTTACTCGGGACCCTCTGTTAATATCTGCGAACCTCCTTGTCGTCCGCGAAAGACTTGCTTGGATGCGCTACTGACTGGTTTTTTTGCGATACCATCGCCGGCCCCGTGGGGTTGGCGCGCATTGTTTAGAGCTGTTTTGGAGAATCATTACTGGATTTACCGGCTTGGTATGCCTTTGCCCGTTGCTGTTGTCGTGCTTTTGCGTGAAAACATGTCGGTGAAGCATGCATGACTCGAGACTTGGTTGGGCCTGTCTCGCCTTGGCACTGCTTTTAATTGAGTCACTGCTAATATAGTGTCGCATCACCCATGTCATTCTTGACTATCATTAACTTTGGATTGATGCTTTTGGTTGGGCCATCTACGGTTTCCCTGAAAATAGGTAAGACCTCCAGCTGCTCGTACTCCATGAATGGGCGAAGTGCACTGTGACCTAGAAGGTGTTAAAATACAACACAAGGCAGTAGGGCTACTGTGAATGACCTTCGTGTAGCACCCAGCTTGCCAGGTTCCCCCACGATACTGAAATTGCAGAAGGGCTGTCGGTATCTAGTAAGACAGTTAGAAGTGAGGCTCCCAAATTAATGCTGGGAAGATTGACATCCCATCAGGTCTTCCGTGGTAACGCCAGGAAATGCACATTCTGACTTGCGACATGCAAACACTCTCAACCACCCTTGCTCTGCTCCGTTTTCGGTTTTTTGGCCGGGAGACTAGGGATCTTGAATCCTCCGCTGTCCACTTTGGCCGTACCGTTGATCTGAGAAGTTGCGCCGT
Organism: Polyplosphaeria fusca; assembly: GCA_010093805.1. NCBI lineage: Eukaryota > Fungi > Ascomycota > Dothideomycetes > Pleosporales > Tetraplosphaeriaceae > Polyplosphaeria > Polyplosphaeria fusca. The sequence goes on from ML996201.1 coordinate 81,359, forward strand.
TGATCTGTGAGAAAGTACCACTGTTGAACCAGCGATCTTCAGCCGCCTTGCGCTTCCGACTCATCTGCTCCTTGGTTCTGGGATCGATCAACTCAATGCCCTGAACAGGTGTAAAGGCGACGGAATTCATTCCACCGCCTATATCTTTGACGCCAGTTTTGATGCCTTTGTTGCGAATGGTGGTTGCTGTGCCTCCTAGCTGCGGGATCTCGCTTCCTCCGAGGGACGTTACATTGCCTGCGGGGCCACCCCAGCCAGCGTTCTTCTTCGACAGTTTGGCGCGTGTGCGGCCGTCGATCTGTTGTGCGCGGATGCGACCGCTGTCTGAGGCTCCGATCATGCCGAGGCCTTTCACAGAGTCACCGTAGCCAACCTCCTTCTCCTCCTTGCCAAAGGCCATCCTGTTCTGGGCTTTGCGAATTTCCGTCATGGCCGTAGCTTCTTTGGCTTTTCGAGCACGACGTCCACCGCGTTTCCGAGCGGGTCTGTCATCTGGGGCTGGAAGTGAGCGTTGACCTCGATTCGGCGGTGGTTCAGTAAGCTTGTCGAGCCGCTTCTCGCAGTCTTCTTTCAACCGTTGGCCTTGAGAGCCATCGGGTGATGAGTGCACGCTGTCGACTCGGGCAGCTAGGACGACTTTTGCCGCTACTATGCGCATTGCTTGTTTCTTGAGGTCCTGTCGAATGTTCTGTATGATGGGACTGTAATACAGAAAGCCTTGCTGCCTGACGCCCACATTTGTCGCCAATCCAAGTCCACTCGCTTTGTTCGATCCCAATGGCATAATGTTGCATGCTGGCTTCTGGGCCAGACCTTGCAGGCCACCGGAGTAATTCACGAGTTGCGCGGCAGTCAACGACCCAACGAGGTTCGTGAGATTGGGAGCGAAGACAATCATCCGTGACTGAACGTATGCTGTGAGAACGTTCTTGGCCTCGTCCAGAGCCAGCATCATCGAACATGCTTTGAGGACAGCTTCCAATTCGGTGTCGTTCAGTAACCGACCAGTGGCTCTCGTGGCTTCGACACTGACCACCATGAGGGATGGCCCGGGAAGGACATCCTTCAAGGGAGCTCTCACAAGGTTATCTGCGTTGTCCATGCGCTTGAGATCGTCCAAAGGCTCGTTCTTGAGGATAGCCACGGTCTTGGCATATTCGACAGGATTCTTGATGAGCTCTTCGAGATAGGGAAACCGGAGCGAGTATAGGTCGCGCAGGTGTTTGTGTACCACAACAATTTCGTTATCGATGGATGTGGACATTTCGTTGGCCTGCGTCAAAAGCCTGTACTCGGGGTTCTCTTCGATTTGCTCGCCTTCCAAAAGCGCTTCGACGTTCTTGGTTTGCACGATCTCGTCCAGTATGGGTTCTAGCTGGGTTAAGAGCTCCTCTGCGCCCTGTATGTCCTGGGTCTTTTTCTCTTTCTTCTTCTGCTTCACGGCATACAGGGCTTCCTCGTCCACCACTTCCTCTTCTTCTTCCTCATCGCTGCTGTCAACGCCACCGAAATCTTTCGCGAGCTGTGCAAGATCGTCCGTTTCTTGATATTCCTCGCCTCCCGAGTCGGATTCTCCAAAGTCATTGAGAAGCTCCTGCTCCAGCGCGGACGACATTGTGGGAGGGAATGCAACCGACGAGCTGTCCGGCTTGGAAGATGTAGCTAGGAATGGCGCTGCCGCCAGCTGCGCACCTAGGGGTCTTCGGCCTAGGGCAGGTAAGTTGAGCGAGGTGTTGGTGTCGTGGGTGGGTGGTACTTGCCCTCGAGTAGGTGGGGGAGTTGAGAGTCTGGAGGCGCGGCGGGAAACTTTCAGGAAGTCGCGACCAAGGCACGTGATACAGATCTTGGCGCCTGCCTGGCGACCGCCCGGCAGAATCGCGGAATTTCCAGAGCTCACTCGCGCCTGCTTCAACACCTCCACCAAACAAACAAACCTCACCATTGGCCGAGGCCTCGGCGGCTCTATCGCTACCGCAACCACAGCCACTTGTGTCCGTTCTTACGCCTACTCTCCAATACGCGGTCGAAAAACTGCTGCTGAAAGACTCAACTTCCTAGACCAATCCACCATGGAGAGCTCAAGAGGGCCCCCGCGCGTTAAGAACAAGGCAGCTGCGCCTATCCAGATCACCGCAGAGCAGCTCCTCCGAGAGGCTGTCGACCGTCAAGATGTCGAGAAAGTCAAGGCGCCGACGCAACGCTTCGCGGATCTCGAGGAGCTGCGAGAGTTCCAGGGTCGGAAGCGCAAAGAGTTCGAAGACTACGTTCGTCGCAATCGCCTCAACGTCAACAACTGGACGAGATATGCGGCATTTGAACTGGAGCAGAAAGAATACCGGAGAGCACGGTCTATATTCGAGAGGGCCTTGGATGTAGACAGCGCCTCGGTGATTCTGTGGATCCGGTATATCGAATCTGAGATGAAGACGCGAAACATCATGCATGCCCGTAACTTGCTCGACCGCGCCGTCACCATACTTCCGCGAGTGGACAAGTTATGGTACAAGTATGTGTACATGGAAGAGACGTTGGGAAACATCGAGGGAGCCCGCGCCGTCTTTGAGCGGTGGATGCAATGGGAGCCAGACGAGGCTGCGTGGTCTGCGTACATCAAGCTTGAGCGGCGACACGGCGAGTTCGAGCGAGCAAGGGCCATATTTGAACGCTTCACAACTGTCCACCCAGAACCCAGCAATTGGCGGAAATGGGCCAAGTTCGAGGAAGAAAACGGCACAAGCGATCTCGTACGAGATGTCCTCGGTACAGCTGTGGAGACCCTTGGCGACGACTTTGTGGATGAGAAGCTGTTCATAGCGTATGCGCGCTTTGAAGCCAAATTGAAAGAGCTGGAGAGGGCGCGAGCGATCCTGAAATTCGGGCTGGATAGACTACCGAGGTCCAAGTCAAAAGCTTTACACGAGTATTACACCAAATTCGAAAAGCAGTACGGCGATCGCGAGGGCATTGAGGATGTCATTCTCTCCAAGCGCCGAGTCTACTACGAAGAACAGGTCAAGGAGAATCCTAAGAATTACGATATGTGGATCGACTTTGCGCGCCTAGAAGAGTCGTCTGGAAATGCGGAGCGGGTCCGAGATGTCTACGAGCGAGCCATAGCTCAGATACCACCGACCCAAGAAAAACGGCACTGGCGGCGATACATCTATCTCTGGCTATTCTACGCGCTGTATGAGGAGACGGTCTCCAAAGACATCGAGCGGACGAGGGAAATTTACCGAGAGTGTATCAAGCTATTGCCACACAAAAAGTTCACCTTCGCGAAGGTCTGGCTGGCCTTCAGTCACTTCGAAATACGCCAGGGCCAGTTGACCCCCGCTCGAAAGCTGCTTGGACAGGCAGTTGGCATGTGTCCGAAAGACAGACTGTACCGGGGTTACATTGAGCTTGAAATGAAGCTCTTCGAGTTTGGTCGTTGTCGGACACACTACAACAACTACATCCTTTGGAATCCGGCAAATGGGCAGGCATGGATCAAATTCGCCGAGCTGGAGCGCGGCTTAGACGACCTCGAGCGAGCGCGAGAGATTTTCGAATTGGCAGTGGACCTGCCGGAACTGGACATGCCAGAACTTGTCTGGAAAGCATACATTGACTTTGAGGAAGAGGAGGGAGAGTACGCCAACGTGCGTCAACTCTACGAGCGGCTGTTGCAGAAGACCGACCATGTCAAGGTTTGGATAAGCTGGGCACAATTCGAGATTGGTGTTCCAGATGGCGAGGAAGAGAACGAAAACGAAGATCGACCAGTCAGCGAAGAAGCCAAGGCACGTGCCAGAAATGTCTTTGAGAGAGCACTCAAGACCATGAAGGAGAAAGATCTCCACGAAGAGGTTTGTAGCAGATTTCCATCATCAGCACTAGCTCAATTGACAACCTACAGAGGGTGGCTTTAATGAACGCCTGGAGATCATTCGAGACGACTCATGGCTCTCCAACCGACATCGAACAGGTAGAAAAGGCAATGCCCAGAAAGGTAAAAAAGCGGAGGAAGCTGGACGACGATTCTTTCGAAGAGTACATGGAATGGGTCTTCCCAGCAGACGACCAGAATGCTGCCAACCTTGCCAAATTCATGGCGAATGCGTACAAGTGGAAGGCCGCACAGAATGGGAGCTAAAGGTTTGCTTGTTCCACCTCGGTATTGCTTTAGGCCGATGGCAGGGCACGAGGCGGTGGTACTGTACCTCGCAGGTCTAAACATCACCGGCGATTGAGGAAGGGTAGTCTGGAAAAGGGCTGCGATTGGCCTCGATGGTTGAGATTTGAGGTAGTCATGCCTATCTGAGAAATAGCTCCCGAGATGCGGTGACCTCGAGCGTGCAGTTCCGTTATCTCCCTCTGCTCTTGGTGCTATTGGGTCGTGTTACGCCACCCAGACATGCTTATCCGTATGCGCCGCATCGACAGATAGTGGGAAGTCAGGTAGCAGATCAAAGGAAGCTCGCGCATGCGAGATGACAGCAGCAGCAGCAGCAGCAGCAGCAGCAGCAGCAGCATGCGACCACGCAACCACCGGCTGATTGTGTCAGACAAGCAGCCAAATTGTTGGGGGGTGCAGTTTATCTTCATCCTTCCAATGGCATGCCCCGTGTATCTCGATGTCTCTAGTGGGCCTCCAATTGGTACTGTCCAGCGCAAGGATGTAGCTCGGAGATGTCATGGTTGCTGTGTGCGCCTCTGCGCCGGTGACGGGTGGCTTCCTCTCATTCGTCACCCGGCACGCTAACCCCCAAATATCTCGAGCAGACAAGGACAGCGTTGCTTCCAACGAATACCTATCTCTGCTCCAGAGCTGCAGCAAGCCCTCTTGAGCCCTCCCGGCAATGCTCGTCCATGTCGATACCCCGCCAGCCCACGAGACTGTTTCAGGTGCCCCCAGGCCGTCGCTTCGGCCTCACGCCCGTCCTCCACGCCATACGTAACAACTACCAAGGTCAGCGTGGGATTTTGCGAATGAACCCCCATGGAGGCGGCAGATCCCTCCTGTAGGTTATGCAATCCCTTCCCTTCTCGAACCGTCCGCTCGGTACCCGGCTTGCGGGCTTGTGTACCCGCGCTCCCAGGAACTCAGCCAACTCCGTGGCGTCATTGGCCAGAGATTTGCGATAACACTGCGAAGCACATGGTCGACAGATATAAATGATGGGTGCCTCAAATGCTGCGGCGCACCGAGACACTGCGCATACCGCAGCCGACTGCTTCTTCCGTACTCTTTAACCCTTCCCAACGAATCGCTCCTTGCTTCACCGCCACCTTGCTTCACTCCATTCACCTATCGCATTTGTGGGAGAATTGCCAACGGAGCCAGGCGGGGGTCGTCGTGCCGAGCCGTCGTGGCCTCGTTTTGGGCGCGCGTTTGCGGGCGCGGGGCATGTCTGTATCGTGCCATACCTTGTGAACAGAGCAGCCGTGGGGACGTCGTAGTTATCTATGCTCGAATCCCTTCACAGGCGCTGGACACTTTTGTGCTGCGGGGCTCTTTCCCACTTTTCACTTCCCAGAGCTTGACATGGCTCTAATACGACCTCGAGGCCCCGTTGAGAGCAGCGCAACGATGGCGACGAAGCCCAAAGTCCTACTGCTCGGCAAGATTGAACAGTACGTGTGATCCTGATACACCTCTCTTGAAATCCAGCCTCCCTCTCCCTCCGTCTCTCCGATACCGGCTCTGCAATGCTTCGGTGTCCTTTGCGCTGCAGAATGTCTTTATCGGAGCTTCCGACTCCCGCCTTCCTGATATTGGCGGCTATACCAAGGAATCCTAGTCTTACAAGATCTCCGATTGCAGTGCCCACGAATCATGGAAATCGCTTTCAAACCTCGCCGACTTAGTCAGTTCACAGGCCCAGGGCCGCGCCGAGTTCCTCGAAGAATGCAAAGCAGGACGTTGGGATGGAGTGAAGGCGATATACCGAACCTTCGATAGCATGGAGATCACGGGCAGATTCGACTCGGAGTTGGTCCCATTGCTCCCTGGAAGCGTGGAATTCGTCTGCCACAACGGTGAGCTCAAATCTTCTTATTTCGTTTGCCGAGGCCGATTATTTCCTCATCCATGCACAAGTCGCGTAACAGAGCTGCAGCTGCTCGTTTTGGGACGAAGACACCCTGCAACGCAGTATCTGATTGCTCTCTTGAATTACAGCTTGGCATCGTTGAAAAAAGGTCATTGACTCGGTACTCTGTTCTGCAAGAAGAGATATGTTCTCTGTCTCCGGTAGCAGTGGTCCGGGTCTAGGTCCACGTCGACGATATTGCCCCTACGCGACAAAGCCAGAAGTCATCGACGCGTTTCCGCACAGGTCTCGCTGCCAATGCGCCACGAAGCGGCCGATCGGAGTTTTCTCGCTCGACGACGGTCAGGCGATGAGGCCGTTGCAAATGACATTTCAACGGCGAAAAGAGCTAGATGTGGATGTGCACGAGGGCTTGTACTCTGTGGGCTGCCGTGTGAGCGAGCGTCGAGTAGATTTGGTCGTTGCATCGTTGCCTGCTCTTCTTACTTGTCAACTTTGGCGGGCCCTCGGGATGCCGAGCTAGAAGCCAACAGAGGCCGATCATATGCTTACTCGAAATCATTATAGGCGCTGGCTACGACCAAGTGGACGTAAATGCATGCTCGGATCGCAAAATCAAAGTCTCGCACACCCCAGGTACAGTGAATGACTGCACTGCCGACGTCAACATGTTCCTCATCCTCGGGGCTCTACGCGGATTCAACCCAGGCATGTTGTCCATCCGGGAAGGTAATTGGCGAGGTCACCCACTGCCACCGCTAGGCCATGATCCGGAAGGCAAGACACTTGGGATAGTTGGCATGGGCGGAATTGGCAGGAACCTCAAGAAGAAGTGTGATGCGTTCTCGATGAAGATCATCTATCACAACCGCAAGAGGCTCAGCGAGGAGCTGGCAGGAGGCGCAGCGTATGTCAGCTTCGAGGAACTCCTGAGAACGAGCGATGTCATCAGTCTGAATCTTCCTCTCAACGTGAGTGATTGCGAATACCTCGAAAAGGCTGCTGCGTCCTCCCATAGCCGACTCATGCCAAGACTGACTTGATACAGAAAGACACTCGCCATAAAATCTCGACGCGCGAGTTTGAGATGATGAAGAAAGGCGTCGTCATCGTCAATACAGCCAGGGGCGCGATAATCGACGAGGCAGCTCTGGTCAAAGCCTTGGACAGCGATCAAGTTGCATCCGTGGGACTGGATGTGTATGAGGATGAGCCGAAAATTCACCCTGGTTTGATGTCCAATCCACGGGTGATTCTGGTGCCGCATATGGGAACGTGGACTGCCGAGGTGAGATATGGATTCCTTTCAACTCGCCTGCTCAAACACTTGGACGGAGATGAAGTGGCGCTGCGTCTGGCGAGGCCGTTCAGGAACAGCGATGCCTGCAGCCACATGCCACCCACGAGCGCTGGTGACGTGCATTCGATGTGCATTCGATTGGCGACTCGAGGTTGGGTGAGGGTACTAGACGCTGCAGTATGCAGGAGAGCGTGGTACCGCTGCTCGGCTCCTTCCTGATTCTGTCATTTGGCGTGTCACTCTCTCCTACCTATTCTAAGATGAGAAGGAGCGCTCGTAATGCATGCCATAAGGCTGACTGGACCCCGAACAGACCCAATGCGCTATGGAGGAGTGCAACATCTCGAACGTGCGATCGGCTGTGCAAGACGGGGTTCTCTTGAATCTGGTCCCGGAGCAGGTGGACTTGGAGAAGTGAAGATCAGTTGGGAGCACGGGAGGCTTGGCGACTCTTTGACGGGCTTTTACTCTGGCCTAGATGGCTGTTATCAGGCGTTTGGAGACGAGACTTGAATAGATTTTGTCAAGACCAAAAGCCGACATGAAGATTGAATGCAAAACCTGCCATTACCTGAAGGCTCTCGCGATCTCGTGCCCATCTCGGTGTAGCAGAACGGACACCCCGTGCAGTGAGCGACGCGTCTTTGCAACAATGTTTGAAGAGAAGCAACCGGGCGAATGGGTAACAACGGCATTCACATGTTCTTACCCACCGGCTCGAAATTGCGAGGAGTCTTGATCGGTCGGCGGGCGACTTTTGCCATCACACGTCGCCCAAACCCCACGAGACGCAACCGGTCGTGCATGTCGCCCCGTTGCTTTTACCCCGTCGGTGCCCTCCGACCCGCAAGCTGGGTGCGGGATTTTCTTCTCGTTGGACGCCAATAGCTGCACGGCGGCATCCTCTGTCATGCGAGGGTCTTCCTTGCACGCGCTCCGAGAGGTGTCACTGTTAGAGTCGCCTGCGAGAACAGATGCTTCGCAAAGGATAGCTGCATACATCCTCTCCCGACGCCCGGAGCGCGTAGATGCACTTCAGGCGGCGCAAAAGCGAAGGGGGGGCGCGATGGGCGCGAAGCGAAGCACATGCAGAGAATCAATCTCGAAGGGGCCTGGAAGGCGGACATGCAGGTGTTTGCTCAGGTTTCCCGGTGGGGGCTCAAGGATGAGAGGCGCGCTGCACATGCTCGACTAACATGCTCAGGTCGTCCTAGCAGCGCTCGGTTGGCGCGCCTGGGAAGGCTTCTAGAAACAATAGCCCGCTGTTCTAACACGTCGTGCTTGCAGGGTGCTTCCTTGTGGGCTTTGGCGAGAACGGATCGTGAGCACGATCTTCGGGGCGCGCAACGTCGTCTCATCACCCCCGACGACCGTCATCTCGTAAGGTGCTCCAGCAAGAGGGTAATTCGAGACAAAATGGAGCCAGATGGCCGTCCGATAGGCTGCTGGCCGTGGCAAGCTCGTCCAGCAGTCGCACAGAGCAGCCAGCCCCCCCGGCTGAGGCCGAGGATGACGCCTTCGAGAGGGCATGCCGTCCGACCGTTCGCTGTGTGGGCCCTGCGCTAGATGGGATGGCTTCGATGGCAGAGGCCACGTCTTCACGTGTCTTGGGTTCTGTTCCTTCCAGACGGCAGGCCAGGTCGCATCAAGTACCGCCAACTGGCCCGGCATGCGGCATACAGCACCCAGAGGAAGCCACTCTCTGGCTAAGTGGCATGCTACACAGAGCATGTCACAGAGGGTCAACGTCAGGCAACGGTTCCAACGGCCGCACACGCTGCCTTTATCCGTCGCCAGCCTGGGTGACACAGGCTTCCCCATTCGCAACTCAGGCTGAGTTTAGTGCTCAACGACTGCTACACCACGACCATGGCAGGCTTGCCCTCGCCCTCATGCGGCGGCCTCACCGTCTTTCTGACTACTGCGCCGACTGTCCGATCCGGCTCCCGTGTTCACCATGGCGGCGGGACTGGGACAGTCCGTCGAGCTCTTGTCGTTCGGCGGGTAAATGGCCCAGGAAATCACTCTGCACCGGCGGGACATTGCCTCATCTTGTCCTTGCCCCAGAGAGCCGGCGATGTATTGATACCCAGACGGATTACGACTGCATGGATAGCCGGGCCGGGCGACGTTGGCAGGACAATCCAGCCCCTGCCGCGTCGACGCACCGTGACATCAATCGACCGTGTGCGCCCCTGGGAGGAGGAGAGGAGAGGGTCGCGGCGACACAGGACGAGGCCACGCGAGGCGAGGGTGAGTTCTGTGGTAGAGCGGTACATGTCGCGGTAGAGCAGCGAGGAAACCGGGGGAAGGGCGCCATGATTGCCCTCCGCACATGTTCGCCAGCCCCGGCCGCTGAGCACGCCAGCCGCCGGGTCCCTGTTGTCCTGCAATATCAGCCTTGAGCAGATTGCGACGGGTGCCGGATCGGGCCACGGTGGGCTGGGCGCGATTGGCCGGCGGGGGCAGCTGAGTTGCAACGACGGCGATGTGTAATGCGGGTCGGCGAGCCTTGCTGCATGCATTGTATTGGATTTGACGTATGCCTCCTCTGCGCCGTGCGGATGCCGCTCAGGTCAGCAGGTGTGAGGGAGGCAACACGTGCGCTTGCCCGAAGCGGCTAGCGGGGACATTTTCTTTGAAGAACTCCCACCAACCCAGCCATCTCGCTCCACCACCAGAAATAATTCCTCGCCCGCCGCCATCTTGCGCCATCGATCCTCACATTGCCGCGGGCCGCCACGACACCCTCTGCCCGCCGAGTGCTGAGAGAGTGGGAGTTGAGAGTGCTTGCTGATCGACGACTCGCCGGACTACTGGCAGAGGTGCAGCTCGCTTGCGCCCTGGTCGACAGGTCAGTCCGCATTCATTCATCAGTGGCCATCAGTCTGGTCAGTCGTCAGTCGTCAGTCGTCAGACAGTCAGTCAGTCCTTTTGTCCCTTCGGCCGTGCAGAGACAGCGCGCTGCACCGCCACCCCAGAGCCCGCCCGCCTACCTTCTCCTTCTCATTTGGCGTTAGGAGGGCCCGCCCAGCTATCGGCCAATGGGCCCCCCTGTCCCACACCACCCATCTCCCTTTTTCCCTCGGCGCATTTATCAAGACGCATTCCTTCTGGCGCGCCGCCGCCGCCGCCCGCTGCCAGTGCCCAGTGCCCAGCGCGCAGTGTCCACTGTCCTCTCCCCTCGCGCCGCCACTGCCCTCCGCGCGCCTCGCCTCTGCCAGGTGTGCAGCAGCTCATTACTCTAACAGTCGCGCAGAATACACAAGCCGCTCGCTTGCTGGCGGCAGAACCGAGGTCCCCCCCATAGGCCCATAGCCAGCAAGCAGTAGCCAGCGGTAGCCAGCAGCAGCCCCCCCTGGATCCTCGACCACTATATCTCTCGGCTCCCTTGTTAGCTCCACCGAGTCGCCTGCGTCTCGGCCAGCCTGCCGTGCCTACCCTCCCTTCCCTCGCTCGCTTCCTCGTTCCGCTGTCCCCAAACCACGTCAAGCTTTCTCGCTTGGGTCGGACGCCGGTCGCCTTTACACCAGACGCCATACTCGCTGCTGTGTCTCCCCTCCCAACTCTCGCACCCTCAATCCTGCTGGGTGGGACCCTTGAGGCCCATTCCAACGTGCGCCGCCCGCCTGCATGTCATACGATTTTGCCAAAGGGCCAAATTTCGCTGCTCCATATTCGCCCGCGCCGTCGCACTTCTCGCAGTCAAGTATGGCTGACCAGCCGCCCAACCAACAATCGAGACAGCAGTCTCAATCCTATCCCTCGCCCCACTCGTACCCGTCGCCCTCGATGCAGTCGACCTACTCGTACCCGCCTCCGGGCCAGTCCAACCCTGAGCCATACCGCGGCTCCCCCCAGGGCTCCAACATGAACCTCCCACCGCTGAACCTCCCCCCGATACGCGTGCAGGACGGCCAGCCGCAACCACCGCCGCCGCAGCAGCCTGGCGGACAGCCCATGGGATCGCCCATTCCGCCCCAGCACGGCATGCCCCAGTACTATCCGCACCCAGGACACCCGCCGCCAGGCCAGCCCATGAACATGAACACGGCGCCCCATCTGCAGATGCGATACCAGCTCCCGCCGCAGGGCGAGCAGAGAATACTGTCGGGCGGCCGGCACAAGAAGGAGATCAAGCGGCGCACAAAGACTGGCTGCCTGACGTGTCGCAAGCGCAGGATTAAAGTGAGTGTGCATTCAATTGAGTCTGTGGAGCAAGAGCATGTGGGATGGACTCGTCATGTGCGTGTGCTGGAGACGCGACGCGCGAGCGCGAAGTCTGCGCAGGCGCTGTTGCCAGTAACCGAGCACCTAAGAAGCGAGATCCAAACTATGCCCACCCTCTAATCCGACCTCAGCTCTTCGCGACACATTTGCTGACAAACTCTTCTCCCTCCAGTGTGACGAAGCGCATCCCATGTGCCGGAACTGCCAAAAGAGCAAGCGCGAGTGCCTCGGATACGATCCCATCTTCAAGCAGCAGCCAGGGCCTGCGCAGATACAGCCTGCGCCAAACTCGACGCCGCACCAGGCGGCAGTACCTGCGCCTGCTCCTCCGGCCTCTACGCCATACAGCGGTCCGGTCCCGCAAGGATACGCTCCCGCGACGACGACGAGCTATGCGCCTCCAGTGACCACCAGCCACCCCTCGCACGAAAACTTCAATTCAGCCATTGATCCCGCACTCGCTGCGACAGATCCAGCAATGCACGGGGGACAGTCGCCATACAGCAGCGCGCATGCGCTGAACCCGGCGTTGAGAGGCGTCGAGAGTGCCAGCCCCTACTCGTCTGCGGCTTCAGACGCCCAACCAGTCAAAGGTTCGCCCCTGTAGAACACCGCAGTTCTCATCCGCAGAGTATCCTAACTTGTCGACAGCTAAAATCATCAGAATCGACGACGTCTTTCCCATTGGCAATCACAATCCGCCTGACGTGCCCCCACGCGCCGGCCCCATTCCTCCCGAGCTCGACGAGGAATTTTCCAAAATCTTTGCCAACGACTACTTGATAGGATTGGACGCCATTTTGGAGACAAAGTGGTTCTCGACAAAAGACAACGGCATCAAACGGATCATGGCCGACCGGAGCGTCCACGAAGAAGCTATTCACTTTACCGAAACAGTCAAATATCGCAGCAATTCCTTCGATATGGCCGGCATCTTCAGTCAAGAAGCCCGACTCATCTGGCATATGCTGGGTGTATGCAAACAGTCGCCCCCTGCCACCAATGGCACTAACGGAACCGCGCCCGCCAACGCCGAAATTGAAGATATGTCATTAAAAGAAGTCCGAGCACGGTTCGACGTTGTCGAGGCCCTGTTGACCAATCAAACCCTGGAAGCGAATCCCTTACATCAACTGTCGTACCCATCCGATCTGCAACCCCCGAAGAAAGCTGAGGTCGATTTCTGGCAAGAGCTGGGCAACTTCGTTCTGCACGCCGGCAGCGATTCTCCGACGCCCGGACCCGCCGATTATGCGCTCGGTGCTATGCGAAATGTGCTTCACGCTATCGAAGTTCGTGACGCCCTGTACTCAATCGCAATCGCCAGGTTCCACGGCAATCACGTCCGCGGCTTCCCCAACCATCTCCCACAGACGGCAGGACAGCTGCATGACGACAGCGAGCTTAGCAAGCTGAACGTCGCCATGGGCTTCATCAGCTTCGAGTGCCGTAGCGGTTCGCAGCAAGTCACAGCCCGAATTTGCGACATGGCAATGCTCTCATGGACCGTGAGCAGACCCAACTCCCACTGATGACCGAGGCGGGCGTGCACCCTTTGCGCCATTGATAATAGCATTCGCATACGGCTACCTGCACCAGCGGACCATCTCCAGGGTTTGCGCTTTTGATGAGACTGTGACAGGGCCCCACAGGCGCACAACGTCTCCCACTCAACGTGTCAACGACTTCCACGACCAGGGCTATGTTTACAAACCCCTCCCCCTACCCAAGGCCGGCATATGTGGATCAGGACGATGCCGCAGCATTTCGAAACCTCACATCCCACAGATTGCGCATTTATGTACTACTATTCCAAGAGGCCCTTTCTTCATCATTGCATGCTGCGTCAAGCAGCAGGAGTTTTTCACCCCCACCCGGTTCTCTTCTCATGCTCTCGCTTCATGGCATATGCTTGTACCATCCACAGCGCCGGTTTTTTTTTTTTGCCATTCCGCCCCCTTTCTACCGGATTACTTTCATGGGTCTCTGCATGTGGAGTTTGCAAGCAAACAAGCATCGGGCAGGCAGGCATGCATGCACAACAGATATCCCAAAATGTTTCTTCTTTCGTTATCTTAATCAGATTCGGTTACCCCTCCTGTGCAGCACCATGTGTTTACAAAGGAGGGACGAGTGCTAGAGTAATTGTGTCCTGATTGTCGTTGCTGGTATCAGCGGGCCTTGGAAAAGGGTGATGACGGCAAGGGTGCGTTGGTACACGGGGAAGAGGATGAGATGGCGCAGCAGAATCCAAGGCAATCTAAATCAAATTTCACCATCCCTCGTCATCCCTTTCTATCAACATTCTAACAGTGAACAATAGCGCAAGGCAGCCTGAGAGCCGTCAAAACGTCAAAACGTCAACGATACCACTCAGATCCTCCGGGGAATCTCGCATGCTTTGCATGGGGTTCAAACCACCGACCCAGCCAAGTGCAAGATATACACATGTTTCAGGACAACACATCATCCCACCCACAACACCGGACATGGCAGAAGGGCCACAGGATCCACATACCAACCCAGCCCTCGTGTAACCCTCGCATCAACTTCCCCTTCAACCCCAGCCCCTCTCCCCTCCTCACACACGCGCCCCAGAACAACGCAACAGTACACTTCGCCTCGCCCGCAATCTGCCACTTAATCCAATCACCTCTCGCCGCATCCCCCAAATTTCCAACAGGCACCCCACACAACAACAAACTGCAACCACCCTCACCGCCCTTTCCGTCCCACCACCACCTCGCGCCTCAACATCCGCCCCTCCCCCCTTAGCGCGCCCTGTCCTCCCCTCTACGCCTACGCTACCTTACGCTACGCTACACTCACTCCGGCCTCTCCTCGACCCAACGCCCCGTTCTCCCGCCTCGGAGAATATCCGTTGTGCTGGGACGCCCGCGGGCTGCGCGACGGGACGGGGGCCAACGTGCGATGGATGCTAGCGTGTCTGCTTTGGCCCGAGTGTGCGTCGAGGGCGGGGATGGGCTGTATTACCGTAGTGGAGAGAGGGGGGTCCTGATCGGTCTGGGAGAGGAGATGATGGGGTCGCGTGCGGTCTGTCTGTAATTACGCTGGAGGAGGCGAGGAAGGGATTTTGCGTTCGCAGAATGCATTGCATGCGCATGCGCATGGCATGGCTGTGGAGAAGTAAACGTAAACGCCATGAGTTCACTTGCCCGCCCTCGCCCTCCCCGGCCGCAGATCCAAACGTAGTACAACAAAGAGGGGCCCGCAAAAAAGGCGTGGTGCCTCTCAATCTCCAGCATCGCTGTACCTGTTCGCTTCGGTACGAGAAACCCCCCCTCCCATACCCTCTCGCCTCCCTCGCCACCATACTTCGTCCCTCCTCTCCGCGTCGACACGCCCCCTCCAGCGTCCCACAACGCCCGCTCCCGACCATGCGGCGCCCCGCCGTGCGCACGTCTGTACGCTGTGCGCGCTGCACCTTCCCTCCCCTGTGCGTTGCGTACGTACCGGGTCGGTCTTGCGGCGTGCTGGATCCTGCTTGGTCCCAGCGCGCTGGGGCGGCGAGTGAGCGTGTAGCTCGCTTGCAGCTGTGGTAATGCGACCGAGGTTTAGATGGGCACCCCCGGTGTGTGTTTGCTGGCATGTGGGACTCGAGAGCAGGCGCGAGGGGATGCCAGTCGGGGAGTTTTTTGGACGTGTGTTGGCGAGGTGCTTGGGGCGGGGGGACACGTGGGAAGGGGGAGGGTGGTAGCCGATGTGGTGTCGATCTGGGGTGCTGGGGGGCGCCGTGGTTGGAGGGTCGGGGCAAGCGATGTGGCACGCACTTGGGTGTGAGGTTTGGTTGTTCGAGCGGGTGGGACGGGGGTGGAGGGCTGTGGGGGCCGCGTTGATCGGTGTATTATGTCGTGGATGCTGGATCGAATCGCAGAGAGGGTTGAACGGGTTGTGTATACTGTGGAGCTGAATATGCATGAGCATCGTCTGAAGCTTCAGTAAGATGTCTCACTAGATTCATCTATCCAAATTTACTGTCGTGGAATTTTCAAACTTAATTCAAGTGCGTCGAAGAAAATCCGAGAAAATTGAGTAATATTGCATTGCAGTGACATCCAAATTGTTACCAGCCGTATGTCGGTTGATCACTTGGGTTAGCGGTGATACCGTATGTTCAAGAAATCTGGCAATCAGGAGTGTATTGTATGAGTATTGGATTGATCTGCAGAGAAAGGAAGCTATATGCACATGTAGCTGCCTGGATTGACTGATCCAACCAAGGCTAGAACAACAGTTGCAATGTAACACTGTGCAGGCTCGAGAGATTTTCACGTCAATCATATATTATCAAATAAAAGCACATAAGATATGAAACAGGCCTCTCAATGTCGATTTATTATTTCTTTTTCCAAGATGCGGGCACAGCTTGACCTGATAGAATGGGAGCGCCATGTCCCGTGGATGAGCTTGCGGACTCTGTAAGCGTACCAAATAAGGAAGCCTCAACAGGAAGGTTCTGCTACAAGTACATGCAAGCCTTCTAGTACCGACCAAGTAGCGTACTGTTGAATATTTCCAACACAACATTTAGATTGGCCTCTCCAGCTGGTGAAACTTCTTCTTGATCTAAAGAAATTCGAAAGCGTTACTCTTAGCCATTTAATGATCGAATTTGTTTAAGCGTGCTTGTATGTGCTTTGGGAAATACACATTCCTAGTTCGAAATGCGTGGACTGACAAAACGTTATTAGTCTGTGGGGGGGAGAGAATCTTTACTGTTTAACATGATTTGCGACTCCCTTTGGGACACGTGAGCAGTAGGAATATTTTGTGGTAATGCCTTCTCTCGGCTGGATCGAGGATGCTTCTTATATCTCGTGTTGTAGCAGCCTATTTGACCTAGCGGAGATCTGCTAGATTTACAAGCCCCGTCCAGGTCGCAAAATCGTGCTTCAATCCCTATTTCAGCAACGGCCGGCGCGGGAGGATTGTGGGCGAGAAAAATCGGTCTGACACCTAAAACAGTCTCAAAACAAATCATCCTCTTTGATGTTCTCTCCTCTCCTATTCGCAAGATATATCCGTCCACTCTCATACACACCCAAGTACAACCCACTCCCCAGCATCGTCCACACTCCTCTCAATGCGCCACCCCTCCACAGCCCCCTCATGCCCTGTTCTTTCAGAATCTCTTGCCCGATCTTCCACGAGCTCTTCTTCCCTTTCTTTTCAGGGCTTATCATAGGATTCAAAGATCTGGCAGCCGCTTTTGCCGTATCTTTGGACGACTCGACTGACTTGCCGAACGCATCAACCAGCCCCTCAGAGCCTGCTTTTGCACTCTTCTGACTCGACGCAGCCTCTTCCACCGCGCTGTCAGCCGCAGACAGCATAATCCTCGTCTTCACTACATCTACTGGCGTCGTCACCACAGCAGCGACGCTGCCAGCCAGCCCCGCACTTGCCGCTGTGATCATCCCACTCTCGAATATAGTCCCTGTCGTCAACCCCCTCCTGTCCCTCCAGCTCCTCACTTCCTCCTTCAGTCTCTCGAACAGCGGAAATTGTAGCGCTGTGAATGGGAGATTCCTGCCCGCGAGAGCCGTGTAGCCCCTCCATAGCGCCATTGGGTTTGATCTGAACTTGGCGAGGGTTTGTATCGTGGCATTGGTGGACGACGTGGCAGAAACCATCTGCGCATTTTGCTTTATGACTTCGGCGGGAGTGAGGATGGCGCAAGATACGAGCTCTGCGGTACCAGACGCGGCGGCGTGGAGGAAAGGAATCGGGATGAGGCCGTCGGGGCGCGAAGATGTGGTGTGGTTGAGTCGCGTGAGGAGGGCTTTTGTGCGTTCATAGGTTGTGAAGAATGCTCCTGCTATTGATTGTCAATCGCTTGCTCCGTGTAATGGAAGACAATCTGAACGAAGGGAGCTGTCGTACACGAGGGTAAAGTCGCGATTATGACACTTCCCACGCCCTGGTACAAACCCCTAAAGAGGGTGGGGTTAGGCTTGTTCGTCGCAGCATGGGTGTAAAGCCTCTTGTAGTCTGGGGACTGTATTCTCGTCTTCACGGTATCGAGGGGGTAGACTAGTAAATCAACTGTAAAAGCCGCGATTGCGCCAGCCTAGATATTTTCAATGGCTTGTCCCGTTCAATGCCACACGGGCGGTGTTTATACTCACGAGCAGAATGTCGGTATTCGAATTACCGGACATTGAAATGTGGCGAGACCCTCAGGAACTGGAGGGTCAAAGGTCCCATGGTGGTGCTGCGCGAGTCCTCGTCTTGTACGCAGCTCGTGTGGGTCTTCAGGGTCCGAGGCCGGCTCATGAATGCGGAAAGCACGACGTCACCGATAAGCGCCATGGATGCGTCCTCACGTGTACCTAGGAATCGTCTCTCATGAAGCGGTGCTAGTTCGGGCTGATTCATCTTATCTGATGCTTCGAGAGCAACGACATGCGCATTCTAGGCCCACATTTGGGTTGAAGTTGATCCATTCCGTTTGGTCTTGAACATGATGTGTTCGTGAAGATCTTCATCAAGCTATCATTTTCAACCCGCATACATTTCAAAGACATATTCCTTGGAAAACATCTACCGAGCTACGCCCATGATGTAGCACGAATCCTTCTACCCAGAGGAAGACTCGGGCTTCTAAATCGAGAGAAATGAATTGCATAACCGCCGAACAAGGGCAACCGCTTTATGCAGGGTCGTATGCCATCCCAACGCGTGGGGTAAATCCTGCAAGCCTATCACAGCCGGCTCCCGCCTCACGACGTGTGTTGTCAAGCTCTTCGGCACGCCCTTGACCCCTCTTGCTCTTGGGAACCTCTTCGTCGCCTCTTCGTTCCCCTCGATCATTGCTCCACGCTCTCTCCAAACCTACACTCTAGCTCACCACCCCAATCCCACCCCACCATGGCGCACAGCCCCTCGCTCTCCACCACAACCGCATACCTTGATTCCAAGATCTCCCTCGACAACTTCCGCACCTTACTTGGCCTGCCCACCGAGCGCACACCACTCCCCTCAACCCGCCTCCCACGCTGGTGGCCCGAATCTATCCGCCATCGCCCACAGCCCGACACCGAAGCAAACGTCGGCGTATATCCGTAAGTCT
This sequence comes from Polyplosphaeria fusca, assembly GCA_010093805.1. Classification (NCBI taxonomy): domain Eukaryota; kingdom Fungi; phylum Ascomycota; class Dothideomycetes; order Pleosporales; family Tetraplosphaeriaceae; genus Polyplosphaeria; species Polyplosphaeria fusca. The sequence continues at coordinate 100,020 of ML996201.1, forward strand.
CGCCCTTCACCACGCACCCCAACCCAACCAACTAAACCCCCTCTCCACAGCAACATCCTCGCCCAGGAGCATGTGACGACGCGCTCGCACACGCTGCACACGCTGCTCAGCACCTCAACGCTGTTCCTGCAACTCTTGCTCTCGTTCCTGCTCATCCTGCTCGCCTCTCTCCCGTCCGACCACCATGTCGCTATCGCCGTGTTTGGAGCTATTACCGGCGTGCTTGCGCTATTGCGCGGTCGGGGCCCGCCGAATCAGCTTCTGCAGTATCGGGATGGGCTGCGGGCGTTGAGGGAGAAGATTGAGTGGTTGGAGAAGGAGTTGGAGGCTGGGTTGCGCGAGGTGAGGTATAGGGAGGTGGTCGAGTTGAGGGACAATTATGAGGCGTTGAGGGGCGAGGAGAATGGGGAATGAGGAAATCGGACGGTCTGATACGTGGATGCGGTTTGCTTAGGCGTGTGTTGAGTCGTAATGGCTGGAAGGGGAATGACAGGCGTGCTGAGCGTAGAGTGAATGAGGTTGTCCTATTCATGCTGTTTAGTTCTATACCATTCTGTTTGTCTCGTTAGCCATGTTCTTTTCTGGCGTTCCCATATAATTATCATGACTAGTATGCGCAAGTCCATGTATCCTCAAGTCACCAACATTTGGAGTACAAAGGCGAATGCCGAGTTCTGTAATGAAGCTTTGCTATTGGAAGCTTGATGCGTGTGAACAGAAAAGGAAATTCGCAATGCTGCCACAGTCTGGGCCATGATCACATGCTTGCCTACCAAATCCATCCTCTCATCTAGTATTACACCGGGTCAGGCATTTTGTCCTTCTATTTCTTACCCACTTTCTCACCCTCCTTCTGGAGATTCTTAATCGTCTCCTCGGTTGTTTTGGCCTCGCCTCGATCCGCTTTGACCTGTGCCGGAGTCAGAATCCGCAATGGAAGCGCGCGCAATTGGGTTGGGGCCCTTGGCGACTGCGGGCGCTTGGGATAGATGACACTCACGATGCTCTCGCTGTCCGAAGCTAGTCCCTCTTTCCAAGCGCCCTTTCCTTCTTTCTGGTCCTTCAGCGAATCCTGCTTTTGCTTCTCGACTTCCTCGGAACGGCCTTCATTGTCTGTTCACAGTCGTCAGATGGGGCCAAGTCATTGCGTTGGACGGGCTTACGGAGGGTGGATTCCTTGCCTGCACGACGGACGATTGACTGGTGGAGACAGGCGCGCTGGGTGACCTGGTATGATGCAATGGGGCTCTGGCGAGCAAGAAGAGATCGAAAGACAGGCATTGCTGGTGGTTTTCTGACGTGAGGGAGTTTCAGAGTATAGCGGTTAAGCTCGGTCTGTTCTGCGAGGTTAGGGAACGTGTGCGAAGGAACACTCAATGGCAACTGAGGAAGCGATGGCAATTGACCAGGTCGAGCAGAGGATATTGGGATGGCAATTGGTGCAGTGGAGAATGGAAGCCGAGAGATAGCTAGCTGTTAGGATTTGCACAACCCGAGGCATGAGGAGCGTCGAGGATGACGTCAAGTCAAGGTAGGCCACGATTACGTACAAACCGCCGCCGACCGAAGCCATTTAGGTTTGCGTGATTTCCAACTCTAGCCCAGGTTGATGCACGAAGGCAGTCGAGGCTCACTGTAATGCTATAGTTGTTGAAATACAACAATACGCCTCGAGCACTCAACCAAACAGAATCAGTCGCAATATGTGGCCTTTTGTTTTTCCCGCAGGCCGCTTCAGAACCTGGCGTGGTTTGCCGTTCGAATCAAAGTGTTCCAGTCACGGTCAAGATGGGATGTGAGGTTTTGAATAATCGAGAAAGTTGCGATGCCGTATCCTATGATAAACTCACTGCCCTCTCAGAAGAGGCGTGTATTGCAGAAGAAAGTGATCCCAGATAGTAGAGCAATCAAAAACATCCAAGAAGGCCAAAGACTGCTCAATCGCTCGCTCTGGGAGTATAGACAATCCCCATACAACGAAATCCAAATGTCCACACACGATTGACAGCGTGAAATCATCCCAGCGTACAGTATCCAGAGACAACCCACAGATGGAGAGATATGCACCGTGACCCAGTAACCCGACACCGCCGCTTGCAACAATAGACTTTAATCGCGCCATTGGTATACCAACCCCTAGACCGCACAAATGAAATCTACCCTTTGTAAGCCCCCGGTCAAGGCGGGCGGGTGTGATAATAAGTCAAGACATCCGAAGGAACGCTACAGAAGACCGTATCTGCAGCCAATAATTTTCTGAAATCTTTAGCGTCGAGAAGACCAATATGCAACCCATTGAACACCGATGTTTTGCAGAACCGCCGTTAATGCGTAGCGCTGAAGACATGGGACCAGAAGCGCTCTATTCGAAATGAGTCGTTTTCGCTGATGCAACGCCGTTGCCCGTGCCAAGTGGTATACCCGAGATGTCGAAGGAGAAGGTGAGTAGATTTGTACAGGGAGGGTCGATAGTATAGACTTGCTGATCCTCCGGAGGATAACGGAAGAAGAGAATTAGATCCTGAGCGTGCAGACACGTCTGCATGGGGTAGCCACTAGTCTAGCAACGAAGGGACGCCACAATGCCAACCGAACAGAAAAGCGAGGCCCGAGCCTGCAGAGCTCTACCAGCGTCGGAAGTGCTGCTGCATCTGTCGGTTGGGCGAGACAGACGGGGGCGGGCTCGCAACAGCACGCGTCGACGGGTCAACGATGGGGATGGCATTGCGGGTTCGCTGAGCTAGTGGCTGGTGGAGCTTAGTCTGGGAGGAACTGCTCTGGAAGGCGGCCGGCGTATATGGGTTAGGGGCTGAGGAGAGTACAAATGACGGTGTCGGCTGCAGCTGGTGCTGGAGCGGAGACTGTTCGGGCGAGCCGCTCGACAACGAGGACCGATCAGAGCCAGCAGAGTGAATCGACTGGAGCTGTTGCACGATGCGTTAGCCGTGTGCGATACAGGGCGGGTGACGCTGGCGATGGTCGACCGTGCGCAAGTTGGCCACTTACATCATCCTCGGTGAGTAGGTGGAAAGGACAGAAGATCTCGTCGTCCTCGAGGTCAAAGGAGCGCGCGGCATCGAAGTCGCGCTTGAAGGCGGCCATGTGCGGTGCGGCCTCGACGACGAACTCCTTGGGGGTGCGCACTTGGCGGAACTGCTTGTGGTTGTGGGCAGCCGACAGCCGGGGTGCTCTCCGCGATCGGCCGCCGTGGTGGTTGTGCGAGTGGGCGTTCATGTGGGACTGGTGGTGCTGGCCGCCATAGCTGAAGAACTGCGACATGATGGAGCAATGTTGGCGGTCGGTATTGTAATGGTTGTGGTGGTTGCGGTGGTTGTGGCAGAGTTGTTAGCTGTCGGAGCTGAGGCGGAGCTGACGACAAGTGGGCCTGACAACAAAGGCGAAACAACAAAGGGGGCGGGGCGGGAGTGGGAGTCGAGTGTTGCGCAAAAGGCGGAGTGTTATTCTGAGCTGAGTGAGGAGGAGGAGGCGTGCGGTATTAACTGCGAGCGTGTGGTGGTTGCGATGCGCTGTGGTGTGAGGCTGAGCGAGTTGGTGTGGAGGCGGGCAGGAGCGGAGGATGGGGGGATGGCAAGAACAAGAGGATGGAAGAGGGCAGGTGCCAGGACCTGAACGAAAGACTCCTCCTCGCCACCCTCTACCCGACAGCTAGCCAATGGAAGGGGCGGTTGCGGATCACTCTGCGATCCCAGCGCCGTCTAGACAGGGGGGTGCATCGTAGCTTCCAGACCAGAGCGGCAGCGGCAGGCGCTCGCTCTCGGTCTCTCCAGAGTCCACGTCTCCCACCGCTGCACCACACCACACCACACACCGTACCGTGCCGTACTGTATCGCATTACTCTGGCTGCGTCTGCTGCTGCTCCTGCTGCTCTGCTCGACCTCCCTAGCGCGCGCGGGGGGGCCTGACCCAGAGGCGTTGCGGACCTTGTCAAACAAATAATGCGCTGCACGCTAGAACCCGCAGCCACTTCACCTCACCTCACAGCTCGTGACCATGCTGACCGCTGCTTCGCCAGCCAGGGGAACCCACCACCTGCCGGCTGCCTTCGAGGCTGGGCTTACACACTACTCACGCCCTAACCGCTGGCAAGCAGTAGAGAAGCCACCAAGCAGTGCGGACTCCGGCCTCTCGGACACTCTGCTCTGGGGAAACTTGTGTCCCGCAGCCCACCCACTGTCTCCTCGGCCACCCCCAGGCCTCGCCGACCCGGCTGCTCTTGTCCCTGGCTTTTGGCCCTGCACGCTGCACATCGCGCGCCGCCCGGCCTTGCCATCCACTCGTCGACGTCAATCGCGCCGCCGCCTGGCCGCCAGCCTTTCCACACGCCTGTCGATCGTCTGTCTCCAGACCAGAGACCCTCTGCCCGTGTCGCCTAGCCAAACGTTCCAATCAGACCCCCTCCGTAATGCCTACCAGACCCAATTGCGCGCGTCAAGTTCCCAACGGTTTCCGTGGCCGCCGCCAGAATTAGCAACCCAAAACCCTCCCTGGCGCAGTCCCTCGACCCGCACCTCCTCGTCGAAACAGCCTCTGGGACAGCCAAGCAATTTGCATTGCGCTTGGCGATCGTCTCGTTGCTTCGCCCTCCATCACCTCAGCATCTCTCCACCGCCGGGTGCGCGGCCGCTTAATCTATGTGAATACAGGCGAGCTCCTCGTGGGGGAGGTTGCCGAGCGTCTGCCCTCCGCCGCTGATTGCATTGAGTGCTGACCACCCCCAAATTGTCGCCCTCGTCGCCCACGTCGCCCCACTGCCTCTGGAGTCTGCAGTCATTGTGCGACCGCGCAATCGCCAGGCCTCGAGCCATCGGCCCGGCCACCTCTGCCCGGCTGGTGTGCGACGGAGTGGCTGGCCAGATGCTCAGCCCTCGCGCCTCCAATATACTCATCCCCAGTCGATGTCATCATGGCACAGCGATCCAAGTTGAAACACCCACGCCCAAACATGCACCTGCATCATACAAGTGATTGTCATTTGTCCAACCCTCGTGCCTTGACAAATTTGGCAATCTGGTCCTTGCATGTCTTATCAGTGTAAGACTCCCATATTTCGTACAGTGATATGAGCTCTTGAGTGCACTCGACGACGGCCTCCATATCCACGCTGCTCTCCGCCAGCCAGTCCACCAGCTTCTGCACCCTGTTCTGTGTTCCTTGGCCCGCCGCATTTCGCGCGTTGCCGAGAGCCTGTAACGCATTCGTCACCCCTGCAGCGTGTACCTGAAGGCCACCCTGCGTCGGTTTGAGCACCACGGCGAGGAACATGGCCGTGATGGCAATGATGTGCGGAGCGTGGAGAAGGGGGAGGTCTGTCAGGTAGTGATCGTTGATGATGGACCATGCCAGCGTATTCTCCTCCTGCGTCAACTGAAACTGGTTCTGGAGCTCTGCCAGGCTGCGGTAAGGGTGGTGAATGATGAGCTGAGAGTTCATTTCTGAGATGAGTGTGAATTCACACTCGCCGATTTTGGAAATGTCGTTGAATGCCGTATCTGAGGAGTTGGTTAACAGAGTACTCTTATCAATCATCCTGGTTGACCGATGGGCAATATACAAAAACATCCGTGTACGTACCCCAACAGTGACGGGCCTCTGCCAAGATCATCCGGATGTGTTGAGGGCACTCCTCCATCTTGCAAGCCAGATAGAGCGCGGTAGCGAGAACCAGAGCCGGATTAGTGCGTCGCACCTCCACTTTGGTGTAGAATCGACGGACATAGACCTGAGCCGTGGCTAACGCCTGCTGGCGGATACCCAGCGGCCTCGCCATCTTGGACAGCTCTGACAGCATTAGTAGTTGCTCGGCAGAGAAAGTCGCGGTAACTCACGATGGGAGTAGTAAATGCTCACTAGTCTCCTATCCGGGAGTGGATACATGTTCACAAGGTTGCGTTCCGACTCTTCTAGTTTCTTTCGCTCGAGACTCAGTTGCTGTTTCGTGAAAGTCCAGAACTTTCTCTGCGTGGATTCCCAATAACTGGCTGCCATAGCTGAAATGTTCCCTCTGGGGTGCTTATAGCAGTCGCTCAAAGAAAGAGTAGGTTGCAAAGCAGACCTAGGCAATGTGCTCGTTGAGACCTCAGAATGGCGCCACCATATCTTGATCGGGTGAGAAGGACTGAGTCGTGGATGCCGAGATATAAAGTGTTAGGAACTCTTTCAACTAGTCTTTCTCCTCCTTCTCGTTCCACGGTGGTCTCAAAGGGCTACGAGGACATGGTCTCAAAAGGCTACGAGGACAGAAGAAGATCTCCCATCGTGTGCTGCGCGAGGCAAGGTCCCACAGCGAGGTTTGCCGTCCCCTCGCTGTCGGTCATGGGGGCGGAAACTAGGCCCAGCGTGGTGGCACTAGTGGAGCTTCGAACTTCATCATCGCCCCGCTACCACCTGGGCTCTTTCATCATCCCGCGACTCCCTCATTGAATGGCCGTTGCGCTGTCCCCCATCGACCCGCCAATACCCTCAAACTCGTCCTACGAATCCCTCCTTTCCGTCGGTCGCCGTCCACAGCCATGATAGAGAGCAGGGATACGCGAAGATCACGCAATGGACATTGAGAGCGCGAACGCGCAGGACGCGCGGGTGGACGCATTGTGGGCGTCCCTCGACACACGCAACCAAGGCCATCTCGACCTTGCTGCCCTCCAGAAAGGCCTGCGGAAGGTCGACCATCGTACGGCTGCCAATTGGGTTATTCGAGCAGAAGCTAAAGGACGAACAGCGTTGAAGAATGCGGACCAGATGCTCGCCGAAGTCTTCAAGACTGTCGATACGTCAGGAGATGGAAAGATTCAGTATAATGGTCCGTATCATCCACTTTGTGTTCTTCGCCAGAGCCTTAACAGCTCGCCGTCTAGAATTTCGTACCTTTGTCCAGCAGACTGAGAGGGAGCTTCTCTCATTGTTCCAAACGATAGACTACAACCACGATGGAAAATTGTCCAAAGATGAGCTCCAGGTGGCCTTTGGCCGTGCAGGGCTGTCGGTACCCAGTTCCAAACTGGACGCATTCTTTGCCGAGGTAGATTCCAATCACGATGGTGTCATTTCATTTGACGGTAAGTCAGTTGCGAAAAGTCAGTGATTCATGCTTACATGGTGTAGAATGGCGGTAAGATACGACTTTTCACTTTGTCCCGGCCTAGAGGAGTTCTGCAATGTCTCTTGGTCTCCTCAGACAAGCGAGTGACGATGGGTGCCATTGAGCTGGTCGCCTGGACGACCATCGCTACCTCAACCGCAGCCCGTAATTTTTTACAGTGCGGCCAGTTGCTGACTTGAAAAAAGTGATTTTCTGCTGTTCATCCCAGCTACCGCGCCAAATCTCTCGGCGGTGAGTTAATCGGTGATTGTGCGCGACCAAATATTGATTTCACCTAGGTAATATCGTACTTCTCCGCGACGGTGAAGATGAACCCCGAGGGCGACGTTGACGTCAGTGATGGTGTTCAAGGATTAGGTACTTTTCTCCTCCACTCTTTCTTTGGTTCCATCATCCTCGTCGCAACGACTTCGCCCACGTTTCCTTCTTCCGATTTCAGCGCAGAGTTCGATATGCCTGAAGTTGCTGTCCCTCCTATTCTTTCGCAGACCCTCCCGCCGCGCCCAGACATTCGCGACCTCCATGTACCTGTCGTCGAGGTGCAGAAGGGACTTTGGCAAAGCTTCATTTCGGTGCTGATTGCTTGTGTCCCCAATCCAGGCTATTTTTTGGCGGGAGGGATTGCAGGCATCGTTTCCCGTACCTCCACTGCCCCCCTCGATCGGCTCAAAGTCTATCTGATTGCCCAGACCAGCGTCACGGAAGAGGCTGTCTCCGCTGCGAAATCTGGCAATGTCATCCATGCCAGTCTTCGTGCTTTCCAGCCGCTCGCTACGGCGACGAAAGAACTCTGGGCAGCGGGTGGCATACGAAGCCTTTACGCTGGTACGTTTAATTAAACCCAGATGGTGAGCACCTCACTCACACGTGCAGGCAACGGTCTCAACGTCATCAAAATCATGCCTGAAAGCGCTATCAAATTCGGCGCATTTGAAGTTTGTTCTCCCGAGATCTATTTGCTCACGGGCTCTAACCATGATTGAAGGCCTCTAAACGAGCTTTTGCGAAATTGGAAGGCCACAACGATCCGTCTGCAATCCAATCATGGTCCAAATTTGTCTCTGGCGGCATCGGAGGCATGGTGTCGCAGTTTGCGGTGTATCCTATCGATACGTTGAAATTGTAAGACTTCTCTGCTCATTCTACCTGCTCTTCCTAAAGCCTTGCAGTCGCATGCAGTGCGAGATAGTCTCAGGTGGTCTGCAGGGCAACCAGCTTATTCTTGCGACCGCAAAGAAGATGTGGCAGACCGGTGGCTTTCTCGCCTACTACCGCGGTCTTCCTATGGGTCTAATCGGCATCTTCCCTTACGCGGCACTGGATCTTGGAACGTTTGAATATCTCAAGCGAGCAATCGCGTCTCGCAACGCCAAGAGACGAGGATGTCATGAAGAGGATGCAGAACCCGGCGGTATAATGACGGCAGCCATTGGTGGTTTCTCTGGAGCCATAGGAGCCAGCGCTGTGTACCCACTCAACCTTCTTCGTACTCGACTTCAGAGTCAAGGCACCGTTCTCCACCCACGCACCTACACCGGCATTCTAGATGTCACTCAGCAGACTATCAAAGGGGAGGGTGTGCGTGGTCTCTTCAAAGGCCTAACGCCCAACCTACTAAAGGTCGTACCGGCTGTCTCGATCACATACGTTGTATACGACAAGTCGAAGAAAGCTCTCGGTCTGCACTGAGCTATTCTTCTCACACAATCAAACCCAAGGCATCACTCTAGATTTTCCATGCGAATTTCAGTATGCACTGGAAGACACCCCTAAGATGGCTCAACCGTTCACATGAGATCCGATGGCTAAAATTATCATATCCTCAGACCCCTCTGGCAGACGGTTGCCCTAAAGCCATGATTTTGGATTTCGTAGCACAAAGATACCCGGTCGCCGAGTTTCGACTTAAAGACAAGACCTTTCCAATGAACTGCATATACATTCCCGGTTATACATTCTTCCATACTTTGCATTGTGGAGCTCTGGAGCGCGGCGTACGGATGGGAAGCGTCCAGGATAGATTACAGCTGCGGGTTACCGTGTTTGCACATCCAGCTGCCAGTGCAGCACGTACGATAGTTGAACGATATGATTCGCACGAAATGATGCACATGTGAATAGTCTTTTTGAGCAGAGATTCTTTCATTGGTCAAAGGCCCCCTTTATCTTGCTACTGTAATTGTCCTAGAGAAGTCGAAGACGCTTTCAAAAACCAGATGCCCCAAATATATCCATATCAACGCCGGCGGTTATGCTAGCGAGTCGTAAAGGGTTGTAGGGTGGTATTATTACAGGTACGATTTACAGCTGGCTGTCAAGGGTCAGACCAGGAGTCTTCTACTCGTTGATCTTTGCGAGGAGCCTGCGCCATATTAGCAAATAGCAACCGAAAACAGGGTCCTTATTGCATACTCATGGTCGCGGAAAAGCGAGAACTCATCCTCTCCAACCTTGATCGCGCTTCCACCGAACTGTAATCACAATCAGCACATGCTCGTAGCATCCCATTCCTTCCCCCATCCTCTCGCTCCCGCGCCGCAACACGTCTCCGTTCCTCCAATACCACACACCCAGATACCTGGCAGGACAACTGGCGTCAACGTACCTGAGGGATCAAGACTTTGTCGCCGGGCTGCACGCTCGGAGCAATCCTCTTCCCCTCCTTGTCCAATGCGCCCGGACCCACGGCGAGCACCTTTGCCTCATTCAGCTCCTTGACGGCGCTGTCGGGCAGGAAGATGCCGGTGCTGGTCTTGGTCTCGGCTTTTATGCGCTGGACGAGGATGCGGTCGAGGAGAGGGGCGATGGAGCGGATGGACTTGATGGCCGACTGTATGGTTTTGCGTTAGCTTTTGCTGGGTGTTGTATTGGAGGGTTACACGTACCATTTTCATGGATTGATAAGGGAATTGTTGGGTTGGGAGGAAGGGAGACGAAGGGTTTTGAGGTGTGTAGATGGGCGCGAGAAGATTGGAAGAGGATCTGCGGGAAAGTCTTCCCTGCTGGCGTTTGCGCTGACGCCAAGCCAACGTCGGCCAAGCGTTCTTCCGTGCCGGCACCTCGAAATCTAAACGGTTCTGTACGGTAAAATATACTTATGTCATGTTCCTAATCCGTCTCACCAACCCCCATCCCCGTCACCCACCCCAAAAGTATCCCTGCCACCTTGACTCTCTCCGAAATGCGCCGCCGTCGAAATCCTCACTCCCCTACCACCGTCGCTTCCCCCTCCACCACCATGGGCTCTCCCCGCTTGACCTTCAGGGCGCCCGCTTGCGAGAAGCCCCCCAAGATGTGCGGATTCTGCTCGCTGCGCCGCACTACCCTCCGCCGACACAGAGAACCGGCGCCGGGTGACCGTTTCGGGCCCCTCTCGACCTCCCCCTCGTCCGCACACATAAATAGAGCTCAACGCCGTTAACACCTCACACACACTCTCTCTCTCTGTGTGTGAGGGCTTCTAGGAAGCGCACGACCCATTCTTGCTTTCGCCACAAGATCACTGCCCACACCCCCTACCCCCCGGCTTTTCCTTCTGGTCCTCAGGATCTCGAGCACTCCCTTCCTACGTCACATCTATTCCCTATTCCACGACACTTCGAGCAACAACAACAACAATCTCAGGACTCGATCTACACGAGGCAGTATTTCTTAATATGGGTCGTGCACGACGTGGTAACGGAAAGAAGGAGGATGCGGGAGCCGTGGAAGCTCAGCGCTCTTTCTCCGACGACTTGGAGTCGAAGAGGGAGAGGGCGCGGTCTGCCTTGCAATCGTATAAGACCTAGCTGCTGGACGACCGCCCAATGATTGCAGACGCGACGGAGGATCAACGTAAGAGTAGCATGGCGTACTCGAAACGGTAAGTGCCCTTTTTCCCAGAGTTTCTGTCCATAATGCCTGTACTTTCTTTCTGCTGACCCGTCTACCTGTGTAGCTACTTTAACGAAGTTTTCAAGGAGATAGATCCAGACCAGATTTGGACGGACCCAGACAGTATTTGGCTGGACCTGTGTCGGGGGACCGAGCATGCTAAGAATTACTGCCGATTGCTCCTCCGCAGCTACGTCGAAGAGTCAGTGGAAAAATTTGTGGTCCTTGGACCGGAGGAGTACGAATGGAGACGAACTGTGAATTCGGCTTCCTCTGTCACACAGTACTGGAGGGAACTTATCGCCGAGGCTGACGCCACGGTCCTCCGAGACCAGAGGCGTAAAGATCCAGAGAACTATGATAAATGGCGGCTGAAGTTCCTAAGCCATACCCATCAGCGCGGACAGGGCCCTGTCTTCGAGATCTCCCAGGTTGGTTCTTCACTCCAGTCCCGCCGCGCCGTGCAGACTCTAACATCTTCAACTAGTGGATCTTTCAGACCCTTGCAAAGGAGCTCAATCTTGCCGTGACTCTGACCTTCGAGAAGATCGAGGCAACCGATGAGGATACCGTCGTCCTCCTTAACACGCTCTGGCAGCGTGCAGACGATATCCCCTGCCGACCAAGTACCCGTCTTTCATTTCACGGCACTCTCCTTCTAGCCGCCATCGGTGGTTTTAGGCGAGGAACCATAGAGCGGCTGAGATACCGCGACGTCTGCCTAGCTGTCGTGCGAGACCCGAACGACCGATCGAAGACGAAGCTTGTCGTAACACCTACGATCGGGAAAAACAAATTGAGGAGGGCTACACGCGTCTCTAGGGCTACTGAGTAAGTCTCGCCGGCCGCTGCAACGTCGCTTCTACTGCTCACGCTTTCGAAATTTCTGTAGAATCTCATTCTCCATGACCCTCGTTCCGTACAGCACTATTTGCCTCGCCAGCACCGTCGCTGCGCGCGCGATCAAAGATGACGCCTTCAAGCCTAGCTTTGAATCTGTCGAAGCGCTGCTCTCTCGGCCCACACTTGAAAGCGTAGACTTCCTGCCGCTGAAATGGAAGGAAGATATGCTAGACCGTTCCATATTCCATCTCTCCAACACCAAATTCTACAAGTTGTGGCACCGAACGTGCCTCGTCGCCGGTCTACGCGAGGATCCGCGGTTCTATACGATGCGTGTCGGCTGCGGGGGTAGACTTGACGGTAAGTAAGACCGACGCGCGCTGCAATCCGTGAGGGAAAATGCGGCTAACGTTCGCTCTGCTTAATAGGTGTCCTCACCGATGCCCTGCGCAACTATATCCTCTCCAACACGACAGGCGTATTTCAGGGCAGTTATCAGCCCAAGCGAGTCCGCGAGGACCTCATGAGGCTAGCCTTCGGGCCCATGGCTGGACGCAACGACTGCCTATTCCAGAGACTCCGCAGCATGTCTCTAAGAAGGGACGCAGATGCTCCCATAGACCTGAGCGTAGAGGACGTGCAGGAGTTCGAGAAGCGTAACGACGTGAGCAATCTCCGTGCCTCCTTGAAAACAACACAGCTCGCGGGTGATAAGAAGGAGGCGATGTCCATCAAATCACGGGTCGAATATCTCATTGAGACTCTGTCGTCGTTGAAGGTGAAAGAGTTGAGGGACGCATACTTTGACCGCGTCGATAGTTTGAGGGCCCGAGGATTGCCGACTCTGTGCTCGTCAGAAGAAAGCGGTCTCGGAAAAGCCTTGTCGAAGAAGCGTGGCAATGGCTCAGCGGCTGCTATCGCCGAATTCCTACAACGTTGCACCTACGATGTCGATGAAGGCTCTTCGGTAGAGCAACGCTCAAAGGTCTATATGAACCTCCTCGTGGACTACCTGGCTCATCGACCGCAACCTGGTCTAGAGTCAGAAGTTCCCAAGGTCGAACCTGACCCTACGGGCTGGCAGAATAGCGCGGACGTAGGGGACGAAAAGGATGACGCTATGACTGACGAACGGGAACAGTCTAGGTGCCTTCTCTGCAATGGCTCCTTTCGCGGCCGGAGCGAGCTCACGAAGCATTACCATAGGCTGCACGTCAAAAATGGGACGTTCGATTGGCCCTTCTCATGTCCTGAGTGCCTCCGCCAGGGGATGGCCGATACCTTGATCGAAGGCGGCGCACCGGCGTGGAGCAATCACGTCGAGAGGGTCCATGGCAAGATCCATGCGCCTAATCTTCCGTCTTACGCACACCCACTTAAGGGCTCAGCGCGGTGTCTGCTCTGCGAGGGCTTCTTCGTGGAAGGGGGCGGCCTTACGAGGCATATATGGCGAACCCATGATCGGAAGGAAGGCATCTTCAAGCAGCCTTTCCTATGCCCTGAATGCCGTCGTCAAGGAAAGGGTGACGTTTGGATCGACGGAAGAGATGCATGGTATGATCATGTGGCGTCAGTTCATGGCAATCAACCCCACTCGCCCGATTCCTTGTCTGTCGATGGAAGTAGACAAGACTTCGGTATAGGGAAGCGAAAGAGGGATGATGAAAACATGGTGGCCGACTTCTAAGCCGAAACTGATACTGCTGTTGGTAGCGACCGGTTGGACGACACGATGACGATGGATACGGCGGGTACCACGCCAGACGCAGCTACCGATGCGACGTCTGGTACCCAAACTCCAGCGTCTTCGGTGGACTCTGACATCCAGAGAATCGATCCTCACTTACTATCAGACGACTCGTGGCAAGGCCGGAAAAGGTTAAAGGGCAAGCAGCTGGACAATCCTGAGGTTAGCGACTATGATAATCGTTTTTCGCCCTGGACAACGAAGTCAGGGCCTATTGTTTTCGGTCGATCAGAAGGTACCGAGCAGGAGACCTTGGAGCCAGATGGTGTTTCTTCTGCAGATTCACAACTGAAGGACCACAGCTCGTCATATACCGGGACGCCATCGTCGTTGTACATCGATCCAATTAATCCGATAATTCTATCCACAGACTGCTCAAGCGATAATCGCCCGAATATCACATCAGAGCAAATCCAAGAGGCTACGAAAACCAGAGGAAACCCGCCACCTGAGGAAACCGCAATCTCGGAGCTCATCCTGATCGATCATGGAGACGGTAGTCAATGTGGAAGGATTAGCGAGCACTTGTTACCCAATCTCCATAATTATGAGGACGCTCCTCCAGTCCGCCTCCAGTCCCAAACCGAATTAGATGGGTCATCTACAAGTCAGCAATCAGTCCGGGCTGAGAAGGAGATAGGGACTAGACCAACTCCAGCGATGACGCCAGATCCTAAGGACTCAGGAAGCGATATAGCCAAGCTCTACTGGGGTAGAGGCTACGCTGTAGTTCCAGTGAGCTAAATCGATTCACGAACAATGCTCAGAGACGTGGGGAAATCAGCAGCAACATCAGCCCAGTGCATGTGATCAAGGGCAAAAGGCTGAGGACTCCGAAGAACAACCACTCCAGTGTCAACCAACCTTGCACAATCACACTTGCGAATCTTTGACCACAAGACATCCCAACCCCGCCGCAAGACCCAAACGTCGCAACGGTAGGCCGCCAAGAAGGCGCGCGCAGGGGGAGGGGGTAGCGTCACTGTGGGAACTGCGGCAAGCCAGGTCACTATAGGCAAATCTATATAGAAGAGGTAACGGATACTGAATAATCTAGAATCTAGTAGAGTCCAGTGTCTTCGCGTTGAGTAATTTGATATGAAAATGTAGGTTTTGGTGGGGAGGTGGCCTGCTCGGTGGCGAACCACGTTAAACTCTGTTTGATCGCATCATGTGATTCCTGAGCTCCTATCGGAGCCTAGCGTCGGTATATAGTTATCCCGATCCGTAGTTTATAGATCAGAGCTCCAAGCTGCTCTCGGCTCTCTAGCAATATATGGCTTAGCGGTCGCAAGTGAAGGGTAAATTTTCCTTCTCTTGCTACGGCTAGTACTACTTAGGTAAGGGTTGCGCAGCAGGCTAGAATCTGCATGCCGCTCCTTTCTAAAGGGACCAACTATTGTGCGGGCACCGCTTCTTTTTCTGAGGGAGTTTATAAACCGCCCATAAGCTGGGGGGACAACCGCCCATAAGAGTTGGGGGGGAGCCGCCCATAAGTTGGGGGGACAACCGCCCCCAGCTTATGGGCGCTGTTTTATCACTTTAGTCAGCACGAGGTGTTGTGCCGACAAGGTTGATATCAATTCAAAGTTGATATCAAGTCAAAGTTGATATCAATTCAAGGTTGATATCAATTCAAGGTTGATATCAATTCAAGGTTGATATCAATTCAAGGTTGATATCAATTCAAGGTTGATATTAATTCAAGGTGGCTTTGAATTCAGAGGGATTATTGTTCGTCACAAGACTGAAGAGTTTGAGAAGCCGTCAAATAGCTGAACAGCTTGAAACGTGCAGCTTCGCGGGAGCCTTGACGGCATGGAAGCGATCTAGATGAGAATAGCGAGAAAATGATGGAGTGGATTAGCTAAAATCGAGATTTATCGGGTACGCGGAACGTAACCGATCTCAATAAGTGATAAGCCTCAGGTCGGCCTTAACACCGGGACGCGGGTCAGTAACAAGTGCTATCACGGTGGTGGAATGCAGTCTGTCAAATCCTCCAATTTGAGTCCAAAAAAGTCCAGTTCGCGTAAACTCGCCTCATCATACATTGTCTGTTCGTCGGCCCAGCTCAATACCCTCCACAATGGAAGCTCGAAGTATGGTGGAAAAAACCCCGCGAATTCCCAGTCTATGATTGCGACGATCTGAAACGTATCCGGACGCACGAAGATGTTTTGTGGGCCGAGGTCGTTATGGCAAAGCACGAAGCAATTAGTCTCCGCCGATATTTGCTTCCAAGACCGTCGGTCACGGTTGTATACTCGCTGGGGCGGAAAAACTGGAAGACTAGAGTCGACGCTTCCGATGTAATCTCGACGAAGCGAGCGAAGCTGTGGCAGTATGATAGAGTTTATCTGCTCATTGACGGCAGTAACGGCGCCTAGTCGGGACCCTTCTTCTATATCCTCCAGAAGCACTCCATTCGTGATTCGCTCCGTCTCCAGGTGAAGGAGTCCGTCCTTGGTGTAGAGTCGACATTTTGGCACGGGTATGGCCGTTTTGGAGGCGACGTATTCAATCGTTGCGGCTTCATTCTGGAGCCGTTCCTTGGCCCAAAAAGGTCGGAGAACATCGTTATTTGCGCGACGTATGAGCTCCCTCTCACTGAGCTCCCTCTTGATGACCCGATCTTTCTCAACAACCACGCAGCGCTCCCAAGTCTTCCAGGTCTTGATATCCTGTCGAAAGCTATCCGCATCATCTTTTGCCTTCATCTTCCTTGTCAATTCTCGCGCGAGGTCGTGACGGTAGTTTAGAGGTTGAGCATCCGGACCCTGCTGGAACTCAGGTAGGAGCCTAGTCTCAATGAGCTCAGACCAAGTCACACGTGACCTTTGGCGGGGCGCGATCTTACAGTCCCGACAGCAGATAAGAATTCCAAAGTCCCCACAAATAAGATAGTGCTAAAGCATCGCATAGTCACCGTAGTGACCGTCCATCCGATAAGCCCGCAATATTCGCTGAGTGCCCGCGTGTAGGGGCGACAGGTCGACTTAGGATGTCATGGCCTCAGGGTTCGCAACGGACGGGCATGGGCACGCCCGGGCAAAATACCCGGGTACCCGGGCATGCCCGGGTAATAGCCAAGGATTATGTAATTTACTAGCAGATTTATATGGCCCTGCCATTGGGCGCAGCTTTTGTGGGGTCCTTAACGTCCAATATCAGATTTGGTGGGTCACTGAGCAGCAGAAAGATCATGAGTTCGATTCCAGCTCACAA